>SNQJ01S0037142.1:66453-85836 GCA_010110895.2 Picea sitchensis | reverse complement strand
AGTTGTAATAAGTTGGGTCATTTTGCTAAAGATTGTTGGTTTAGAAAGAAATATCCAAGGAAAGGGAAACATCATGCCTCAACTGCTGAGGATGATGAATCCAAAAGAAATAAGAAAAGTTCGTCTAATGAGAAAGAAAATAGAAAAGAATATTACTTGGTTTCTGCCTTATCTAGTTTAGTTTTCACGGGACCGAAAACTTGGTTAGTAGACAGTGGTGCATCAAAGCACATGAAAAGGTACAAGGAGATCCTCTCAAATTTTGAGACAAAATCTTTTGCAGAGCAGGTTGAGCTTGGGGATGAAAAATGTTATAAGATAAAGGGAGTAGGTTCTATGTCCTTCAGATTGGAATCTAGGGCTAGACTTCATGTTTATGAAGTATTATATGTTCCAGGGCTCAAGAAGAATCTACTATCAGTTGAAACCCTTGAGGAGAAGGGATATTGAGTGATCTTCAAGGATAGGAAGGCACTACTATGCGCTAAAGGTAGTTACTTAAGTACAACAGAACCCATTGGAACTCGCAGTGGAGGACTGTACGTCGTGTCAGGACAATCATTTCAAGCATTGGCTCATGATGCGACTAGATCCAATGAGTTGTGGCACAAAAGACTTGGAAATATTCATTACAAAGCTCTTCTAGATCTACATAACATGGTATGTGGCATGCCCTATATTTCTCTTAGTAAAAATGAAATTTGTAAGGGATGCATGCTAGGTAAAAATATAAATAAAGTATTTCCTAGTAGTGACAACAGAGCTCGGGGCATCTTAGATCTGGTTCATTCTGATGTATGTGGTCCCATGTCATCTCCCTCACTCAGTGGTTGTTTGTATTATGTCATTTTTATTGATGATTACTCAAGAAAATGTTGGATTTATTTCCTTAAAGCTAAAAGTGACACATTTGATAAATTCAAAGAGTATAAAGCCTTTATTGAAAAGCAGACAAGGAAACACATCACAATCCTTAGAACAGACAATGGAGGAGAGTTTGAATCTCTCYAGTTATAGGATTTCTGCAAGTCAGCGAGAATCAAGAGATAGTTGACCGTGCCATATAACCCTCAGCAAAATGGAGTTGMTGAGAGGAAAAATAGGACAATTTGTGAGGTAGCAGAAGCAATGATGTTTGACCAGGATCTGCCAAATTCTTTRTGGGAAGAAGCTACCTCCATTGTCATGTATATTCAGAACAGGTGTCCACATGTTATCTTGAAGGACAAGACTCTTAAATAGATCTTCTCAGGGATCAATCCTGAAGTAGGGAATCTAATGATATTTGGGTGTCTTGTGTATATTCATGTCCCTAAGGAAAAGAGGACAAATATGGAACCCTCAGGCAAGAAAGGGGTTTTTGTGGGGTATAGTGAGAACTCGAAGGCTTACAAGATTTATGTACCAGGTCAGAGGCAAATAGAGGTAAGAAGAGATGTGAATTTCCATGAGGAAGCTTGTTGGCACGGGGGCAGACCCAGGGTTCAACGCTTCAACAACGCACCAACAAAACCCTAACTACCGGCCCTTTCAGAAACACCTGTGAAGCAAATGAAGTCTCACCCGAGGTAGCGGCAGGCGGGGTTGCAGGACTCAAGTGTCTACAACCTAGCTGGGACACAAATTTGTGATTACAACACTTACCAGAGAACTTAGCCAACAATATGCATTAAGTTATGATTCTTATTCACATCACAGATTAACCCTAATTACAGATCAACGTAGTAGTAATCAATATTAAGCACATCTAATCATTTAGCACATAGCACTAGAGAATATCTAACATTTATTCATATATCAAGCACTAAGCATAAATGAATCTACTTATCACACATCAAGAACAATGCACTAAGCAAATAGATACATAAACATCATGAACAACATTGTACAAAGCACATCGACACATGATATATGTGGTTCACCCCAGTGTGGGGCTACATCCACCAACTATTCTTCTTCTTTATTAGTCTCTTCCAATCTTCTTATAGGCACAGAGCCACAAATCCAACTTCGCACAGGATAGGTGATCTTTGCACAGTGCTCTAGATCCACCTTCTTCAAAATCAGATCCAGGCACGAAGCCTTACACAGTCTGTCTGCACAGAGCCTCTTACAATCATTTGCATGAAGCCACTAGTCATGCACTACTCTAATGACCTCTCTAATCCAATTACCACCGCTACTTACATCACCTAGATACTTATTTATACATTACAAAAAGGGCCTAAACATGGGTAAGACCCATGGGCCGACATCCCATACCTGTTACATAAACCCTAAATGCCCAAAAAGCTCACAAAATGGGCAAGATCCCACGATCTTCACTTTGCCTGGGCGCTCCGTCTTCGACCAGCCTATCGAGGTCCCAAAAATGGTCAAACATGACCAACGTTTCCTCAAAACTTGGTCGAGGGCCAACAAGCCCCCAACACTCACATGTGACTCGTCCCGAGTCACTCTGATCTAGGAAATAGTGCTTCAAAGGCCTCGAGCTTAGCTCGAGCTACCTCGACTTGCTGCTTCGCCAAAGCCTCCTACTCAACAAAATCCTAAATTACTTACTTGGTGACAAGCCCTTCCAGGCGTTGTTCTATCGTTGTGACCACATGTTCCACCGTTGTGACCACATGTTCCAACTGTGATCCTTGTCCCTCGATCTCTTCAAAAAGTGTGCGTCTTAGTCCTGCACTGGCTGGAGTCTCTGTGTCACCTCCATAACTCGGCTCTGGATGGAAATGACATGCTATTGAATTGCGCATTGCTCCTGCGATCTCTTCATCTTCTCCATTGTAGTAAGCATCTTTAGCTGCACTTGCATAGTCGATGCATGTTGCTTCACCTTCTAGAGTTGTGCCTCTAATATCCTCAGCTCCAGGCCTTCTGCAAGGTGCTCATAGGTGTGCGCACTTCGATCACTTAGTTTCTTACATTCTGAGTCCAACACCCTAATTATTTCTACTGCACTCCTGGCGGTTTCTTCCCTCTGATATCGCACTTCTTTCAGAGTGCTAGGTATTGCTTGGATTTCTAGCTCTGTTGCTCTTGCTTGAAGCTGTTGAATGGACTCAGCGATATTCCCCACTTGGCTCTCATTTGTCTCTTATTCCATCTATGCCAAGCCCGACAGAGAGCGAAGTGCTCTAGTCATTGTCTCTCTGACCACAGTCTTCTCTGCAAGTAGTTGGTCTTTCTCTTTCTGGATTTTCTCTTTGTCCCCTTCGAACTTCATCTAAAGGTCATCTTTCTCTTGTTGCACAACCCAAAGTTTCTCTAAGGCCTCCTCCTTTTCTTGCCTCAAGGCCTCTGTGGCCTACTCCCTTTCTTCCTGGACTCGACGAAGTCGAGTCTCTGTTGCATCTTCTAATCTGTGTAATTGGGTGGGCTCATCCCCCAATTCTACATTCTCTGTTGAGGATGGAGCAGTAGGTATTTCTGGAAATAACTACGTTTCTAGCCGTTCCAGAGCGTCATTCTAATGGTCCGGACGCCTCCAACAATCATATAGTTTTTTCGTGGTGAAGTGCCATTCTGTGTTGTTCTGCTATTCCGGCGGGGTTCAAATTCTGCAAGCCTTCCTTCTGCAAAATCCTCTCTGGAACTTCCTGCAGTTTTTATAAATTTTCTTTCTTCTTACTGAGCTTTCTGGCCTTCTTTCCTATGATCTAAGTCTTTGGATTCCTCTTTCCATTCTCATTCTTATTTTCTCTTAGTCTAGTAACTGCACACTGTTGAGGGACTTTCAAAGGGTTTGGGTGTAATACTTCTTTTCTTACTACTTTTGGGGTAGGTGCTCTTCTCTCCTGTATGGATAGGTTTTTCAAGCCTTCCTACATTCTTTCAACTTCGACAACTAAGTCTTTGGCCCTCAGTTGCTTTGACTTATTCTCTTGTTCTTCTATTAATCACGCTATTTTCCTAGTCACAAAGTCCCTTAATTATTTCTTTTTCTGTTCAGTGGCTTCCTCCTCTACTTTTCTTTGGATCTGATCTTTCTCAATCCATGTCTTTCCTAACAAAAGTGAAAAAGGGGCATTGTTCTCAACAAACTTAATGACTTCAAATTCTTCTTTGGTCGATGTTCCATGAGAAATCATAGGTACATTAGTAACTCTTCCACATAGGGTTATCATCTTTCCTTTAAACAATCCTATCCTTCCCAATGAAGGAATCATAATAGGCTTTCCCAAAATTCCCCAAGTACTTTCTGGCATAAGATTCACATGTGTTTCCTCATCTAATACACAGTCTATGTCAAAGTCTCCTATTCTTGTTTCTATACACTAGTTTTCTTTTAAGATCTCTGGTAGATTGATGTCTCTGTGATCATTCAGTGTTTCTTTCAACTGTAATAACATAGTCTTTGATTCTTTCTTTAACATATCCTTAGTTTCTTGACATTCTTCATAGTTTTCTTATCTCATGTTCATCTTTTCAACTTTAGCAATCATTCTAGGGCAATCCAAAACCTCATGATCAACAACTTTACAACAAAGACAAATACAACCTATACCAGGGCATTCCTTAGCAAGATGTCCTAGTCTTCTGCAGCTATAACATAGTGTCAATCCTCTCTTTATTTTAAACGATCCCCAACCTTTCCTGTACTGAACAATAGGATCATAGTGATGGACTTGCAATCTGTAAACATTCTTTCTAGGATCCTACATCCACTTGTTAGTCCAAAAATTCTTTCTATGCATAGGAATAACATATCTTTCACTATCTCTATCAAATTTATTCAGATCAAATCTTCTTTTTTCTAGTTGTGCCCTAGTTTTCAGACTAGGAAACAATTTGTCAAACATACCTAGATCCATACTTCCGAAGCAAAAATTTCCACTTATATTACCTTTACCAGAGCACAAATATTTAAGATCTTACCTCTTTTCTCCATATCAGACTTCTCTTTTAGCACAGAGCTTCGCAGGTCAAGTAGAATACTGTGCACTACGATAACATATATACACATAGAGATTTCTCTTTTCTTCAGTACCCAGCAATCACAGTTTCAAGTCCCAACAACAAAACCATTTGTTGGCATAGGGGCAGAACCAGGGTTCAACGATTCAATAGCACACCAACAAAACCATAACTATTGACCCTTTCGGCAACACCTGTGAAGCAGATGAAGTCTCACCCGAGGTAGAGGTAGGGGGGTTGCAGGACTCAAGTGTCTACAACCTAGCCGGGACACAGATCTGTGATTACAACACGTACCAGAGCACTTAGCCAACGGTATGCATTAAGTTATGATTCTTATTCACATCACAGATTAACCCTAATTACAGATCAACGCAGTAGTAATCAATATTAAGCACATCTTATCATTTAGTACATAGCACCAGAGAAGATCTAGCATTTATCCATATATCAAGCACTAAGCATCAATGAATCTACTTATCACATATCAAGAAAAGTGCATTAAGAAAATAGATACATAAACATCATGAACAACATTGCACAAAGCACATCAACACAGGATATACATGGTTCACCCCAGTGTGGGGCTACGTCCACCAACTCTTCTTCTTCTTTATTAGTCTCTTCCAATCTTTTTACAGGAAAGGAGACACAAAGCCAACTTCACACGGGACAGGTGATCTGTGCACATCACACTAGATCCACCTTCTTCAAAATCAGATCCAGGAACAAAGCCTTACACACTCTGTCTGCACAGAGCCTCTTACAATCATTTGCACGAAGCCACTAGTCATGCACTAATCCAATGACCTCTCTAAGCCAATTACCACAGCTACTTGCATCGCCTAGATACTTATTTATACATTACAAAAAGGGCCTAAACATGGGTAAGACCCATGGGTCGACATCCCATACCCGTTACATAAACCCTAAAAGCCCAAAAATCCCGCAAAATGGGCGAGATCCCACGATCTCCGCTTTGCCTAGGCGTTTTGTCTTCAACCAGCCTGTCGAAGTCCCAAAAATGGTCAAACATGACCAAAGTTTCCTCAAAACTTGGTCGAGGGCCAACAAATCCACATTTAAGAAATCCAGAGAGCTTCAACAGGAATCAGAATTAGTTCAGCCAGCTTCACCCTCTTCTGAAAATGAAGAGTCAGATGATCAGAGGGAGGAACCTCGTGAAAGGGCCAAGTAATGAGCCCCTAGAACCTGCTGAAGTGTTAGAAATAAATCTTGAAGAACCTACAGCCAAAAGGAAGCCAGGGTGGCTTAAAGAAATATTGCAGGAAGAAGAAAGGATAGTTGCTCCCAAAGGAACTTTCAGGGAAAGGAAGAGGCCTCATAGGTTTGGAGGATATGTTGCACTGATGAGCATCATTAGTGATTTTGAACCTTCTTCATTTGAAGAAGCAGACAATTTACAAGTATGGAAGGATGCCATGCTTGAGGAATAGAGGTCTATTATAAAGAACAATGTTTGGGACATTGTGTCGAGGCCAAAAGACAAATCAGTGGTTTCTTCCAAATGGATCTATAAGATCAAACATGCAGCTGATGGAAGTGTGGAAAAGTTCAAAGAAATATTTGTAGCCAGAGGCTTCACTCAGAAAGAAGGAATCGACTACGAAGAGACTTTTTCCCCTGTATCCAGGTATACCTCCATTCAAACTATTATTGTTTTAGTTCCCGTTCTTGGTTGGAACCTACATCAGATGGATGTAAAAACAACATTCTTGAATGGAAAGATTGAACATGAGGCCTTTTTGGAACAACCAAATGGTTTTGTACTGCATAACAAAGGCACTCATGTATGCAAGCTAAGGAAGGCCTTGTATGGTCTTAAGCAAGCTCCCAGAGTTTGGTATGACAGGATTGATGGCTCTCTTAAAAGCATGGGCTTTCAGAAAAGTGATGCTGATGTAAATCTGTACTTCAAGGTAAGTGGTAACCAACATGTTATACTAATATTGTATGTTGATGATCTCTTTCTAACAGGAGATGAAGGGCTAATAGCTAGGTGTAAGAGGGAGCTAAACTCATAATTCGAGATGAAAGACTTAGGCTTGATGCATTACTTCCTAGGATTGGAAGTATGGAAAAGACAGGGAGAGATATTTATGGCACAAAGAAAATATAGAGTGAATGTACTAAAGAGGTTTGGTATGATGGATTGCAAACCCATGTCTACTCCGATGATTACCAACCTGAGGAAGCTGCATGATTCTGATACAGGTTCATATTTGGTGGATCCCACCATGTATAGACAATTGATTGGATCATTGATGTACATGATCCACAGTAGGCCAGATATATGCTATGCAGTGATTGCAATGAGTCAGTTCACGACTGAACCAAGACAGAGACATTGGGTGGCAACAAAGCATATCTTGAGATATCTTAGAGGGACCATTACTTAGGGTCTAAGATATACATCCAATGGTGGTTTATTTATGCATGGGTATGCAGATGCTGACTGATTAGGAAGCCCTGTGGATCGAAAGATTACTTACGGATACTGCTTCAGTTTAGGATGCACTATGATCTCTTGGTCAACCTAGAAACATGGATCTATTGCACAAAGTACAACAGAGGTTGAGTACATTGCAACAAGTGATGCTAGAAAGGAAGCAGTATGGCTCAGAAAATTGGTTTTTGGGTTGTTTGGTGACAAGCTCGAGACGACGGTGGTTCACTGTGATAATCAAAGATGTATAAAATTGACAGAGAACCCAGTATTTCACGACAGGTCAAAACATATTGACATGAGGTACCACTACATCCGAGACTTGGTCCAGAGAAAAAATGTAAAGTTACAGTACATAGCCACGAGCGAGCAGGTCGTTGATATCCTGACCAAGCCTCTGACCTCGAGACAGTTTGTGCAGCTGATAGGCAAGCTTGGTGTGGCTTAGAATGACTCCCTCGCTGAGAGGGAGTGTTAAATTTGGCAGCATTGACAATCTTTCTCCAATGAGAGGCCATATGGGCCACCTTGAGGCTAGCCAGGGAGATTTGGAAAATCAACCAGTCTTGTGAGGTATTGACAATAGCCAGGGGGAACATACAACCTATGTGAGTCAAACCAAAATTCAGGTTGAACGAGATGCTATGTAAGTCTAATGCAAAAGTCAGGGGGGACATACAACCTCTGTGAGCATAGACAGTCTAGTGTAAAAGTCAGGGGGAACATACAACCTCTGTGAGCATAGATAGACTAGTGCAAAAGTCAAGGGGAGCCTTGTGAGCCATGAACAAAAATCAAGGCATCTAGAAAAAGTTAGGCCGAATATAAAATTCCTATGATCTACAAACAAATGATATTCCTAATATTGCAAATGATATAAATGTATTGATCTAGTGTGTTGGTACATGTAACATTATACACCATGAAGAGATTTTCAAATTGCCTTGTAAGGAGTTGAGTTGTAACTGAAGTATCAAGTCTAGTTCTATTTTCAAACTAAAGTGTAATGTTCAGTTTCAACTAAAGTATCAAGTCTAGTTCTATTTTCGAACTAAAGTGTAATGTTGAGTTGTAACTGAAGTCTCAAGTCTAGTTCTATTTTCAAACTAAAGTATACTAGTCTCAAGTCTAGTTCAAGTTCGAACTAAAGTATGAAGCTAAGCTATGATTAAAGCATATAAACAAGTTACTATTTCAAGCCTCTCCTCTTGTCCTCTTCAGCCTTTATAAATAGAGGTCGACCCCTCTCTTCAATATAGTTTTGATATGCAGGTTAAGGGTGAAGCAATAGAGGCGCATATCAGTGATAAAGATGCAACATACCAAAACCGCATATCAGTGTTGTATATCGACAATAGAGGATGCATATCAGAGGCGTATATCAACAACATATCAGTGTTGTATATCAACAATAGAGGCAACATATCAGAGGTGTATTTCAGCAAGGTCTCTTAGGTCTTTGTCAGGCCAGAGTCATCTTGGCAAGCTCTTTAAGAGAAGAACATTCATGGTGGATATTTGTAAGTGATATTACATTATTAATGCAATAAAGGAATATCATTTGCTGGGGTTTTTCTCCCTATACAGGGTTTCCCCAGGGTATATTTGTTTTTGATGTGCATGTTTACTTGTCTACATAGTTATTGCTATTCGGTTATGATTTGGTATTGTTTAAGTGTATTAAGCTGGAATCAAAGTATTGAAGAAAATAAAAGAATTAACTGCATAAGAAATCAAACTCATAATTTAACAACTAGTGTCGAAAGCCCCTTCACCAGTAACCTTTCACCGCAGAACCCTGTAACCTTTTTCCAAAAGTCATTCAACTGGAAACAAATGCCTTTCAACAAATTGTTTTTTTTTTTGAAGATATTTTCTGTTTAATTTTGTTTCAAATGTGACAAAAGATTATTGGATCTACATATTTATTTGTGATTAAATCTATATAATCTAAGAGTCTTATAGATTTTTCAACAAACTAAATTTATTTCTACTTTCAAAAATACAATTTAAACAATAAAAAATTAGAAAATTATAATTTCCTACCACTTTATTAAAAAAATAAAACAATTAAATAAAACACATTATATTTCCCATTATTTCAATTTTACTAACCTTACAAATTTGTTCATGCATACAAACTTGTTCATGCTTACAAAATCAAAGGAGATTGACGATAAAGTGAAACGTATAGTCCCTGCTTTGAGACTATAAAAGTATTCCTTTTATTTTAGTGTTTTTTGGTTGACTTATTATTCCAAACAATTACAACAGTCATTCCTCATCTATCTATTCCACTAATTATTTCCGACAAGTGCAATTCTTATTTCTCATCTATATACTCAGAATGATTAAGATTATATGAATATGATTGAAGTAGATTTAAGAAATAAGTTTGGAATTTTATTTATTTTTACAGAAACGGTTGATGATTTTATTAGAAAAAAAAAAGGTTAGGAAAGGCCATTGCAGCCATCATTACAAAAGTTACAGAGATTCTTGTTCCAAATTCTGAAATGGAATTTGTACTATCTGCCTATATCTCTCTTTTCTGATTAAAAAAAATGTCATACAATCCAACACTAACTTGCCAGATATACATGGCTAAAAAAGAAAAGAAAAAAAGCAAATTGACTTATCATTAGCTCCTAATGTGGTTGCAGGGATGTGTCCTCCACGTTCCTTTCTTCGTTTGTATCCTCTGGATTTCCCATCTGTTGTGCGTAGGCATTACTCCATTGTGTTGCCTCTTGTCCTGAGTTAAATTGCGTTGATGGTAGACGATCCATGGGAGGAGGGGGAGAAGCATGGAAAGTCCTTAGAAAAACATGTGAGTGTGGATTTATGTGTACTTAAACCATTTATGAGTTATTGATTTGGATAGGTGTTGCTTAGGAAAGATTATTTAACGTTAATCTTGAATTTTATTTCTTTTAAACTTACTCATTTGTTATTTAATATACATTATGTTTTAATATTTTAATATTGAAGAGTAAATTTGAACTCTTTGAATGGCGAGGAGAAGCTAAAAATCTCATTACAGAAACATGACCTAAACCACAGAAAAAGAATGATATGAACGAAGCACAATGTGCCCAAAGTGCACCAAAAACTGGTGGCTAAGAGGGGTCAAACAATGGGCCGGAAGGTTTAGGACTAAGATCAATACGAGGCTCCACAGATTCCTTAAGAGTGGCATTTACAAAATTTTCCTTAAGATCAATACGAGGCTCCACAAAATTTTCCTCCCATTTCTCAGGAACTTTAGTTTTTGTTGTATACATTCATTTACAAAATTCTAAGTCTGTTATGTCTATTGAAGATAACGCTTAATATATATTATTGTAACTATTGGTAGACTATTAAGTGTCAACAAAGTTTGATTAGACTATTTGCAACATAAATAAAGGTTAGTCTGTGTTCTTGGCGTGTGTAATTTAAACATTGATATCTTTGATGTTTTTCTTCAATCTTTGTATTGCTTGTTTTTTTTTCTAACTGTAATTATCTCTGTTGATTTTTTTGGTAGCATCAGACAGGTACTTACATGTGGGTTTGTGTCAACATGTGGGAGTCATCCTAAAAGCCTCTTGAAATTTAGGATATATAGGGTTTTGGAATTAAGGTAAACTAAAGGTTATAAAAGACAACCTAAATGAGAGGAGGAGACACAGTGATGGTAAACAAAGAGTGAGTGAGTGAGCACTCTAGTGTGTAGGGGCAGGGGTTGAGGAAAGGGTGCAAGGGGGAAACAAGGAAAGTAATTGCCAGCAAGATCGAAGGATTGATCTTGCTGCATTTGTGTTTCCTCGAAAGGGCCATTATCCCAAGACAAGAGCCTTGACTTTAATTGACAAAATCATCACATATCTGGTTTTCCCGTGAGGGTTATTCCAGAGGTTATTTACCCAAAAATATCTTGTGGAATGTGATGTTTGGTTTCTGTTGTTAATGATTCTGCTGATTTATTTGTTAAAACTTAGTTGTGTTATTATTCAGTAAATTTGCTTAATGAGTATGTTATAGGAAAGTGTTTACTAGGAAATAATTTGTCGAGAACTGAGTTCTAAAAATTAACATGGTATCAAAGTGTAATCTCTGAGGGAACCATATTTTGCACAAGTTTGTGAATTTGCAGCGTGGGAGATTGTTTTATTTTTCTATAGGATTGCAAAGGGTAAATAATAAAAAGGGGTAGTTGTAAGGTTGTCGTACAACAACCATACGACCATCGTTTGATATGTACGTGGTATGGTCGAGCGTGCTTGAAATATCAGGATAAGGATATATTGTTGAAGGGTCTATGAATTAGAACATGACAATGGAGGTTGATCTGAGGTGGTTGTGTGGGTTATTGGAGTCGCATGAGAAATCAAGAGACAATTGAAGTGGTCCTTAGAGTGGATTGAGGCCATGTGGGTTGTTGAAAGAGTGATCAATCCGCGTGGAGGCAGTGTTAGGTCTAGTTGACTAAAGGGTGAAGATCATATGCGACAAGCTACAGTAGGAAGCCACTAGCCACCGACTGAGGATAGATAGTTGAGACAATGGTTGTGAGAGATCGAGGGTCGAGAGGAAGTAAGGTAGTGGTAAGTAAAAAAGAAACAATGTGTGACATGGATGTGGATGCAATAGAGATAGCCATCATATCTGGATACTAGCCAAAAAACCATTGAGTGAAGTAAGTCACTCTTGTTGGCTAGGAGCAAAGTGTCGGTGGAGGTCAGGCCTCCAACAAGAGCCAATCGTCCAGCCACCAAGACAACAGGGAAGCTTCCACTAGTAGGCTAGCTTCCATCTTAGGCCATATAGACCGCATATCTACCTAGCAAGGTCGAGGAATTGAGGGTAGACCCAACAGGGGTTGGGAAACCGTCGAACAACAACCTGGAGGGCTAAAATTTTTTTGGGAAACCCCCGGGAGCGAGCAGAGTGCCCAAAAATTCTCATGCAGTAGTCATGCAGCTCTAGAATTATCCAAGCACCAGGAAGGCAGCAGGATGAGATAGCCTCGGGCAACAACCCATAAAGGGATCGACAAACCTAGAAAATAGTCAGGCAACATGCATAAGATTTTGGGAAGCGAGCAAAGGCTTTGGGGAGCCCTAGGAAACATGTAGAAAATTTTGGGTAGCGAACAAAGCACCTAGAAAGGTTGTGGGAAACCTCAAACAACTTCGAGTAGAAGGTCTGGGAAACAAATAAAGATATAGGTAGTTGCCAACAAGAGTTTGGGCAGCACACAGCGGGTGTTAGGCAGAGATCTGGGCAATGAGAGGGGAGTCTTCAGAAACGGGTTTGAGTGTGATGGAAGGGGTAGCTTTCATTTCAAAGGGAGCGACCGATTAGGTGGATTGGAGAACATCCATGCTATCATGTCTAGTAGAAAAGACAGAACCACCTCCGGGTGGTGGAAGTACCTTCCTCGCTAAGAGGGAGTGTTGATGTTCCTGGTAGCATCAGACACTATGTACTTCCACGTGGGTTTGTGTCAACACATGGGAGTCATCCTAAATGCCTCTCAGAATATTAGAAGATTTKTTTTATATAAGTGAATGTACTTTTTTAATTAATGTGATTTTAATTTAATTAAATGCCTAAGTATTTGGAATTATTAATTAAATTAAGTCTTAGTCGTTAGATCTAAGTGAACACGAGATTAGATATCGGTCATAGATCACTTTAGGATATCTAGGGTTTTGGACTTACGGTAAACTCAAGGTTATAAAATATGGCCTAAGTAAGAGGAGGAGACACAGTGATGGTACACAAAGAGTGAGTGAGAACTTAGGTGTGCAGGGGCAGGGGTCAAGGAAAGGGTGCAAAGGGGCAGCAAGGAAAGTAGTTGCCAACAAAATCGAAGGATTGATCTTGTTGCATTTGTGTTTCCTCAAAATGGACATTATCCCAGGAGGGGATCCCTAATTTTATTTAATAAAATCATCACATATCTGGTTTTCCCATGAGGGATTTTCCATGGGTTATTTACCCATAAATATTTTATGCAATGCGATGTTTGGTTTCTGTTGTTAATGCTTCCACTAATTTATTTGTTAAAACTTAGTCATGTTATATTTAGTAAATTTGCTTAATGAGTATTTTATAGCAAAGTGTTTACTAGGAAATAATTTGTCGAGAACTAAGTTCTAAAAATTAAAGTCTCCTCATACATCTAAATTTGGTATCAGAGCGGGTTACAGTAGTGGCAAAGATTAAATTTGTTTGTGAAGCTTGTGAAAATTGAAGCTATTGGAAAGAGTGTTGGAAATTTTAAAGAAATTTCCAATAACAACAATGGTCTTAATATTTCCTAGCCTCAAATACCAATCTTTAAAGGTGAGAATTATGGTTTTTGGAACATTAAAATGAAATCCTTGTTTTTTTTACAGGAATTGTGGGATTGGGTTGAAAATGGTTATACAGAACCAACAAATGCTCAATTTATTCCTGGATTGACCCAAGTCCAAAGGGATCAAGTAAGGGAAAATTGAAAAAAGGACTCAAAGGATCTTTTTCTCATCCAACAAGCAGTGTCGCATGATTCTATTTTTCCAAGACTTGTTGCAACAACAAAATCAAAGGAGGAATGGGACGTGCTACAACAAGCATATTAAGGGACAGATAAGGTAAAAGTTGTTAAATTGCAATCTCTCAGAAGAGAATTTGAAACTCTTTGCATGAAGAATTCAGAATCTATGCAATATGTTTTCACTAGAGTTATGGGAATAGTGAATCAAATTAGATCTTATGGAGAAGATTTAACATATCAAAAAATTGTTGAATTTTTTTTAAGAAGTCTTCTTGCAAAATTTGATTCTATTGTTGTTGCTATTGAAGAATCTAAATATTTAACTCAATTGTCTATGAATGAGCTTATGGGATCTCTTCAATCTCATGAGAAAAGGATGAATAAATCTGTTGAAAAATATTTTGAGCAAGATTTTCAAACAAAAGTCGATATTTCTAGAGATAGAAGTCATGAAGTTGATAATTTTTCCCATGAGGAAGTTTTGAACACTCGTAGATGAGGAAGAGGAAAAACAAATAAAGGAGGAAAATGTCGAGGAAGATTTTTTGATGCAAATAACAAAGGAAGAGATAATGAAACTAATGATGGAGGTAAAAAAATTAGAAAATCCCAAGTGCAGTGTTTTTATTGTAAAATATTTGGCCATTATGAAAGTAATTGTTGGAAAAAACAAAAGCAACAAGTTAATTTTTTTGAGGAAAAGAGAGATGTGGGCACTTTGTTTTTGGCTTGTGATTCATCCAACGAGGTTTCCAAGGAGGTATGGATTTTGGACAGTGGCTGCAACAACCACGTGACTGGAAACAAACATAGCTTTGTTAAGATATATGAATCTACAAAGTATGAAGTACTCTTGGGAGATGAAGCTAGTGGAAGTTAAACATAAAGGAACAATCATAGTAAAAACAAAACAATGCCAAGTAAAACATATTAATGATGTCTTATATGTTCCTAGTTTAGCACATAATTTGTTGAGTGTGTGGCAACTTATTGAAAAGGGATATCTTATTGTTTTTAGGAACATTGAATGCATCATATATGATAAAGAGAATAATAATTAGATTATATCCAAAATTAACATGTTGCAAAACAAAATATTTTCTTTCATTTTTTATTATGAAGCAAATAGAGCATTAAAAGTTGATTGTGATGATGATTCTTGGATATGGCATATGAGGTATGGGAATCTAAATGTAATAGGCTTAAATTTACTACATAATAAGAAAATGGTCGAAGGATTTCCTCTAATTGATTGTGTTGATCAAGTTTGTGAAGGATGCATTATGGGCAAGCATTATAGAGACTCATTTCCAGTAGGCAAATCTTGGAGAGAAAAAAAACCATTAGAGCTAGTACATGTTGATATATGTTGTCCCATGCAAACCTTATCACTCAACAAAAATAAGTATTTTATTATTTTTGTGGATGATTTTAGTAGAAGAACATGAGTGTATTTCATTAAACAAAAATATGATGCCCTTATTATTTTCCAACAATTTAAAGTTGTTGTTGAGAAGCAAAGTGGTTATGTTTTAAAGAAATTACGCACAGATAGAGGAGGAGAATTTACTTCGAATGGTTTTGATGATTATTGAAAAACTAATGGCATATATAGGCAATTGATAGCAAGCTATACTCTAAAACAGAATGGTGTGGTTGAATGAAAGAATCGGACGATTGTTGGGATGGCTAGGAGCAGGTTGAAAGGTAAAAGTCTTCCAAATGTTTTTTGGGCTGAAGTTGTAGCTACATCTATTTATTTTCTTAATAGATGTCGAACAAGAAGTGTGCACAATATGACTCTATATGAGGCATGAAGTGGAAGAAAACATGGTGTTGCTCATTTGAAATTCTTTGGTTGTATTGCTTAGCTCATGTTCCTGATGAAAAAAGAAAAAAACTAGATGATTAAAGTGTGAAATGCATTTTTATTGGCTATTGTGAGGAGACAAAGGCTTATAGATTGTATAATCCACAAACTAAAATAATTTTGGTTAGTCGTGATGTGTTTTTTTTATGAAAAAGAAGAATGGAAGTGGAATCAAAGGTTGCAACAAGAATGTCTAATATTTATTATATAGGAATATGATTCTTTTGTTTTTACAAATATAACCAGTAGTCCAAGTAATACTCAAACTACATCCACTCCATCATCATCTTCAACTTCAAGTCCAAGTCCTCCTCCAAGAAATGTAAAATCCTTAAATGAAATTTATGGATATTCTAACTTTTCTTTAATGTATCAGATTGAAGTACAACCAAGATTCTTTGAAGATGCAATAAAACATGAAGCATGTTGCAAAGCAATGGATGAATATATTGTGTCCATTAAAAAGAATGAAACATGGGATCTTGTGGATCCTCCTACTGAAAAATAAGTCATTTGGGTAAAATGGGTGTACAAAACAAAGTATGCACCTAATGGGTCCATACAAAATCACAAATAAAGGTTGGTGGAAAATGGGTTTGCTCAATAGCTAGGTATAGACTATGATGAAACATATGCTCGTGTTGCAAGATTTAATACAATAAGAACTATTTTAGCATTAACAAGACAATATAAATGGTTGGTTTATCAATTTGATGTGAAATCAACCTTTCTGAATGGTGTTTTGAAATAAGATGTCTACATTCAACAAACCCAAGTATATGAAGTTAAAGAAAATGAACATAAATTTTACAAATTAAAAAGAGCTCTTTACAGGCTTAAATAAGCTCCAAGAGCATGATATATTAGGATATATAAATATTTTCTGAAAAGGGGATTTAACAGAAGAGAAAGTGAGCCCACTTTATATATCAAGTCATATGGTACAAATGATCTGCTTATTGTTTTCTTATATGTAGATGACTTGATATATACATGTTCAAATATTATGTTAGTGGAATCATTCAGACAAGCTATGATGACTGAGTTTGAAATGACTGATTTGGGTTTGATCCATTATTTTATTGGCATAGAAGTGAGGTAAATGAATGATGGTATTTTTATTTCACAAGAAAAATATGATACAGACCTTCTCCACAAATGGAAAATGGAAAATTGTAAACTCGTGAGCACACCTATCAATACAAATGAATTTTTTTCTGTAGAATATGGGGAAACAATGTAGATGCAAAATCCTATAAGAGTTAGTAGGAAGTATCATGTATATTAATACAACTAGAATTGATATTATGTAAGTAGTAAGTTTAATTTCTATATTCATGCAAACTCCAAGTAAGATTCACTTTGGAGAAGAAAAAAGAATTTTGAGGTATGTCCGTGGAACATGCAATTTTGGAATTTGGTATACTTCAACAGATAATTTTGGGTTGGTTGGTTATACAGATAGTGATTGAGATGGATGTATTGATGATAGGAAAAATACTTTAGGTTATGTTTTCAACCTAGAATCAGGTGTAGTATCATGGTCTTCAAAGAAACAACCAATTGTTTCATTATCATTGTTGAAGGAAAATCTCCCCGAGGACAGGTAGATCTCCTCTTGAGAGCTAGAATCTTAACTCTTAAGACAAAAGATGCTTATCATGGTCACTGACTTCCTTTTAGATCTAGATAAACTAATGTGTGAACAGGAAGGAGAAAAGAAGTACCTTTTATCGGTGTTTGTCCCTGCACAGTCCGAGTTGAGCTCCAATCTTTTGCTTCTCGATAAGCTCTGTAGACAAAAAAAAGTACAACCACTTCCTACTCTATTGAGATTAGTTTGAAGCAGATCTATCTATTAGAGACAAGTTCATGTGAGATTAAGCACAAACTAGAACGAAATATACCAAGCATATTATATTGATGAGAACAACAATGAAGGAAACTTACAACCGTAGATGCGAGTGCAGCAGCTTCATCAAGTCCTTCTTGTCTAACCCTTGCTCAAAAGACCCATGATCAGAATGATAATAACTTCATTGATTATTCTCCTCTAATTCACTATGTGTTTCCTATGAGATCATAGGTTTCATGCCTTCCATCCTTTTCCTTTTTACCATGAGAGGGCCTGCTTATATAGGTTTAGAGAGGCCCAACCACTTGAGATATCTTTAGGGTAAGTTGAGGATTTTCCTCCTTTAGTTAGGGATATTCCCTAAGATCATGGCTTGACTGAGGATTCGAATCCAATTGCCTTCAAAGATTGAAGAGATATTTCCCCCATTCTTCTCAACAAACCAACTGTTGCCCATAATAGGTAGCGCTCCCTCAAAAGGGAAATCAGAGTGTTATAACGCTCCCTAGTAATGTATAGGGGGGTGCCAACACTCATGATAGTAGCAGTGATCCTCCAAAAGGGAAGATGGAGTGTTATAATGCTCCCAGATAGTCTATAGGGGGGCTCCAGCACTCCTGAGAGAGGTATAGGGGAGCGCTCCCCTCTAAAAACTCAATTTTTGTGGTTCTTTCAAATGGAAAGAGGTTCATAAACCCAGTTAACCTTTCCTCTTCTTCCAAATCAAATGTTTGAGGTGTTTCAAGTGAATTTTTGATGTCATTATAGGTACGACATAGGCATTATGGCAGTATGCTTTTCTTGACACTTGTGACACTTGTGAGAAAAATGAGACACTTGCGACACTTGTAATGACGACACTTGCGACACTATCGAAGTGAGTAATTTTGATGTGTAACAGATTTCCCCCCAAAGTATGAAGTTAGAAGACAAGAAATGATAACTAAAATGCTTCGTAGACTTTCAAGCAAGGGTATAGACGCAGAGAACCTGACAGAAGATGCACACAAACATCCAACAAATATTATGACATGTTTCAAACCCAAGGCAGGCATACCTATGCTTGGATGATAAAGACTTGCAAGATATGGCCGCCATAAAATACATTGCGGATCCATAATTGTATTGATAAAAGGTATAGCCACCGAGGATACAGTGTGGATCTATACTCCTATGACCTGAATTGATCGTAGCTATGAAGAATACATAGTGGATCTACAAGATGATAAGACATAGCCACGACCAATACAAAGTGGATCTATGTGACAGTATATGTGTCATTGTTCAATAGAAACTCCTTCGTAGGCTGGGCAATGTACATATAAGAGTGATGACTCAACCCAGGGTCTTCTCACCGATCCTGATGTAGTACGAATCTAACCATGTGAATAGATGTACTAATGTCGAACATGGAAAAAACCACTTGATTACCGGTCAATGATGTAAACCTTTAACAAGCGCAAGGGAAATCATCATTAATGTCAATGATTCCCAAGGTACTTCTAGTACATTCCAACGAATGTGAATGGATGAGATAAAGTTGAACATCCGTGGAATCATCCGATCAGAGGTCAATGATGTAAACCCGAATGTGAGGAGGCCTTCCATTGAGGCATGCAGGTCCCAAAGTACTAATTGGTTTCTAAGTCTAGTTCCTGGATAATGTGTTGAAGTCGACAGGAATAGACTTGTCGAAGGAGGGCCTTGATGTATCCCCCATCAACGACATGAAATAGACACAG
>SNQJ01S0037142.1:22358-44423 GCA_010110895.2 Picea sitchensis | reverse complement strand
CATGCCCATTGAGGCCACCATAATCATTTGTTTACTGTCCTCGTCATCTGATTCCATTGTTATATGATCTTCAGATGTGTTTACTGGAAAAATAATATCAGTTGAAAATATGGGGGAAGTGATAATGTGACAGGTAGCTCAACGTTGGCTTGTTATGTCATGGATAATCATTACGAGAAAGAGGAACTGCTCATGAATAGGATGACGTGGGGACAAGTGTAGGTGGTGAGGTAAACGAGGTAACTGATATGGAAGGTGTGACAGGCTGGAGGGTGAATGGGGTACATGGTGTGGTTGACAGGTGTTTCCCCAACATCCCTTTACATTTCTCTATTTTGTGGGGGCACGAGGGGGTGGTTTGAAGTAACCCGCTTTTTGTCCCGCAATGCACCTGGTGATGCCACGTACCCCCGAGAGAAAACCATGGTTTAAATTGTGGTACCGCCCTTCAAAATTAAAAATCATGCAACTTCACCCCCCACAATCGCTCTCAACCGCTGATCTCCACGATCCATTAAAATATGATTGTCGATCTTCGCAAAGTAGGATAAGCGCTCAAAGTTAACCTGCGGTCATAGTTCTTGGTCATATGTAGAGAAGATAGAGAGAACTTCATGCAATTCCTATCCGTCGATCTAGGCATGGAACACATGTCAGACGATCCCCATATTCGGCGATCTCGTACTCCGAGAGGAAGCAAGCAATGTTGAGTAAAGAACTCCCGAAGCCCCGAAACCCGGAGTTCATGTGGACTGTTGATCGAAGCGGACACATGGCAGAAGATCCTGTACTCCGACGGATTTGCGATGTTATGCATCTCAGAACGCTCGAAGCCTGGAGTTCTGAAGTGAATCTCAACCATCCAAATAAAAAGGACACACATCGCTAGCTCTCTCACTTCGGGGATTTGTACTATTGTGCATCTCAGAACACCCGAAGCCTAGAGTTCCAAAGTAAATCCCAGTCGTCCAAATCAAAAGGACATGCGATGTCAGATCTCTCACTTTGGGGACTTAGCACTTCGGAAGGTTTACAATGTTAAGAATATTGAACGCCCGAAGCCCAGAGTTCTGAAGTAAATCTTCGTCGTTGAAATCAAGAGGACACACAGTAGGAGATCCTGCACTTCGACGGATAACCATTTCGGAAAAAATATGAATGTGTGAAGCGAGAACTCCCAAAGCCCAGAGTTCCGAATTAAATCTTCATCATTGAAATCAAGAGGACACACGACAGGAGATCCCTCACTTCGGGGACTTAGCACTTCGGGAGGTTTACAATGTTAAGCATATTGAATGCCTGAAGCCTAGAGTTCCAAAGTAAATCCCAACCATCCAAATCAAAAGAACATGCGGTGTCGGATCTTCCACTTCGAGGAGTTATCGCTCTGGAGAGTTTGTTCTCCATTTTATGTCTATTTATCCCCTTCCCTTCTATATTTGGTCCTTTTCTTAGTTTATCCAACTTCCTAACTGATTTATCGTTCTACTAGATTCTAAGGTCAAGCTTCACTGCAAATTTTCATGGCACAAAAAATTAGCCTGCCTGTAACAAGAGAAATTTGTAATCTCTTCGTTGAATAAAAACTGTTAATCGCAATTCAAATCATAACTTTAGCCAATCATACATATCATTAATACTTCGATGTTCGTGAGTGTTGGACACAATTAGGGTATAAATCTCCCGAAGTTCAAATTCACAAAGAAGTTAATCTCCTATTACTCACTTTTATGTTTTACTTTATCATGTTTTAAACCTTGAATTAGCCTTAAGTACTTCGAAGTTCGTGAGTTCTGTGAACTCAATATTTGTCAAAACTTCGAAAGTCAATCTCACGGAGTGACATGGAAGAGATGACATGACAATAAAAGTTAAGTGACACATATCCATGACTTGTCCATAAGTCCTTCAAGATTTCAGAAATTCGGGGTTTTTGAATGTAACAGGATGGAAATATCCCGAAGTCCGAAACTACAAAGTGGTTAATTAACATTTAATCATGATTAGCCTCAATTATTAAACTCTTTAAAACACTTTTTACTTTTTATAATGTTTGTTACTTTGGCTCTTGAAAATTTGGGGGTTTGTGAACTCACTCTTTGTTATAACTCCCAAAGGGCGATCTCACGGAGTGACGTGGCAGAGATGACATCATTCTTGATGACGTGTCAAGAAAAGAAAGGTTCCACATGTCACTTGAAAACGTGTGAATCATATGACGTAAATGTCAAAAGTAAGTGCTACATGTCAACCCAAATTAAGAGACAATGTCCCATGAGTCACGAGCGGTTATCTTCGGGTTTCGGAAATTTAGGGTTTTTGTTGTTTAGAATTACTGGAATACCCGAAGTGCGAAGCTCCTAAGAAAACATTAGAGACTTTATTTAAATCTCAATCAACTTCTACAGTTCGTAGATAATTAAGACCGTTTGATAAACATAGAGTAGCTAATCGATGGTGGGTATCGTAAGCGGCTTTTCAACAAGCGATGGATTCATCTTTAAATTTAAAAGGCGAATCTCTAAATTTGTTTTTCTTTTTGGGTGAAAATTTTATTTCTAAGAGGAAAAATCTAAAGCTCAATCTCAAAATTAAACGTGTTCCAACATGGGCTCCATCTAGGGATTGCGGCTCCCTGTGAGGTGTGAAAGAACAGTAGACCAAGTGCCTTTATTGGGTAAATGGAGTCATTATTTCTTTTTGAAAAACACTTTCCAGTTTTATTTAAGAATTAATCATTCATAGGAAAATGAAATTAACCAAGTCCAAAAATCTTCAAAACATACTTAATGATTGATCTCAAGTTAGGCTATTAAAAATTTCTTTTTATTAAAATTGATTTCAGAATTGTTTAAGATAATCAAAATAATTTTAACTAAATATCAACTTCGACCGACTTTGTTCGCTTCAAGGTTAAGCAGATGTAACATATTTATTTAGGGAATCCCCAATTGGTTCAGGATGTAAATATCACCAGAAAGAGAACTATATGATAGAGTCTATTATATGGATATGTATGACAACCTTACAAATACCATAGATATTTCTTCACTGCCAACGAGCCTGTTCGGTACCCCAGTGAAGTTATCTACTCCCATTGAATTTCCTTTCACCACTTCAATTAGCACTTTTGTATTTTGCTGAGATGAGGACAATCAATATATGAATTTCACTTCATCATATCTTTTGGACAAGATGGGGGAAATTAGATTACAAATTTCCTTTCACCATCTGTCTTGTATTTTAATATTTTGAAGTGGGGGCAATCAATCTGTATGTCACCTACAAGGGATGATATCAGTTTAAAATTTTTGAAACGAAGGTCTGTCAACAATTTTAGGAATACTCTGAAACTGTCTTTCTTCCAATTTTCAATACACCTTCGCCTATAGGAATTTTTTTATGGGAATCTTAATCTTTCAGGGATCAACCTTGAGCGAATTAGTCAGTTTAAATTTCGATAGAAGAGCTAAAATTATCAGGAATAGCCTAGACATACTTTCTCAATTAGAATCAAAGGAACATAAAAAAAAATCGCAAAACTTTGTTTTGAAAATATGTTTTTTAAGTTTTCGGAGCCAAGGTAAGTTTCTTTGTTTCTATGAAGACTAAAGAAAATAAGAAAGGAGAAATAAAATCTAAAGTGTATAAGAACTTGGGGATAGGTAAAAAATGGCCCAATCACAGTTTTGAAGGATCTGAATTAGCAAAAATTCTAATCCTACACAAGTTTGTGTAATTAGTTCATACTTCTTTTGAGTTTATTTATTATTGTTTTTGTTTTCATGTCAGAGATGGATTTTCAATTTATCGGCATGACACTATAATTTTATACATTTCTGATTCTCAAGTCAGGTGATAATATTATCATGAGAAAAAATCCCTTCATATTCCTTTCAAAAAGAATATTTCAATTTTATTGGGACTATAAGAAGAGTAGGGACTCATACCTTATTTTTCTTTTGAATTTTCAACAGGGAATATTATTTATTTATCACCTGCCTTTAGAGAAATCAAAAGGCGAAAAGGCGAGTGTCGAGTTTTTCTTAAGCCTTATCTCTTGTTTAACAAGATCTACTCTACAAAGCACCAAGAACAATAGACCACATGTCTTCATCCTTCTGCGACCTGAAATCAACCATGTCCAACTCTGAACCCTGTCATTGGGCTATGGAGTCATAATGCCTAAAAACTGAACCATATTGGATGCCAAACTGAGAACCGAACTACTGAATTGAAATAAAATGCTGAACTAGAATGTTGTAATGAAATGTTGATTTGGACAATTTATTTATATACATTGGCCCTACACTAATCAGGTGAAATTCAATTGATCAAGTAATATGGAATTTCCAAAGGAGACATGCAAATAATGGATTGCTTAACATACCTTGCTTGCTGCTAAATGAATGAATGAAAAGATAATAAATTGTTTGCAACAAAGAATGGATAGGTAGCTTGCGTTTACTGCTGAAGCTTGGTTGCACAAAAAACGCTGCAACATTTTGGACCTCTTGAATAAAATAATCCAACCAAACAACAATTGGATCATGAAAAGATAAACAATTTTCAGAGTCAACGGATACCTCTTTCTACTAGCCAAGTTGCATGCAATGACTTTGCACACTTTCTCCACTATTGATCTTTTCTTTTTCTGGTTCGAGAATGCCACATTGAGGCTCACTAGTCTGTTGCTCATGAGTTGCTAAATAGGAAGGAGAGATCAACTGCTCCAGTAGCCCCTCCTTATCTCCTTCATTTCTTGTCCAAGAATCTTCTTCATCACTGTCATACACATGGTGATTTATTTTATAGTGCAACTGATAATTTTCTTGATGAAGTGAACTCTCTGAAGAAAGAGAAATATTTTGTTGCTCATCAACTTCAAAATTGCATTCATCATAGTTATAAAACAAAGGAGAACTATTGTATGTTTCCATGCATGTTGAGAAAAAAATTTGCTCTTCTTCATCGTCTAGATACTCATAGTAAATAGGCTGATTATATAAAATTTATGAACTTTGACTTTCAAAAACTTCCATTTCTTGATGATCTAGTAATGATGACTGAATAATAGCAACTTGATCAAAATAAGAATTTAGAACAATAGTTTGATCATGACAGTAATTACTATAAACATTTGGTACAATGACAACTTCACTTAGAGTATCGTTACCATTGTCAGTATCATTACCAAAATCATATTTTCCAAGAGTTGATTGCTTATGGTCTTCAATAATCCATTGGCCTTCACAAGGATATATATGAGCAGAAGATTCATCATCTTGTCTTTGATCATATTGAAGAATTGGAGGGTCTGTAAGGATTTCTTCATTTTTACTTGCAATCATGTCGTTTTCATTCTTACTGTTGCAAGAAATTTCTTCTTGATTTACTTCAAAGTCTTCTTCATATCAATTTTCATGATCTTTTTGAAGGATATCTTGTTTTTCTGCAAATTCTTCTTCATATAGTTGACCACAATTGATATCATGTTCTGATTTGTCATCAACAAACTGATTACCTTTACAATCTTGTTCTACGAAATCTAAATTGCAATAGTCTTCAAAAATGAACTCTAATGAATACATTCTTTTGCAATATTTATGAAAAGTTGCATGGAATTCTTTTAATGATGAAATGTTGGAAGGGAATATAGATTTGTACCAAAGTCGAGCATCCCCTCACAGACTAAACATGAACAATTTCATCAAAACATCTTCATGATGAATATATAGTTGATGCATGAGCTTATGAAATTCAAACAAATGTTGAGTAGGATTATCATCTTATCCTCTCTAAAACTAGGAAGATGATCTCCCCATTCTTTAATATCAGGAACAATGTTTGGAAAACCAAAAACATTTGTAAAGTCCAAAGGAGAAAACCTCGCAACAATCCGAGCAACTAAAGAACTTGACATTTTGAAACCAATGGAGTTGCCAGTGAATCATGTGGAGTCTTCAAACCAAAGAGTCTCTAGGTGAAAAATGAACCTTTTCACGTATTCAATCTTTGTTCACCATCACAGATTAAAGTTTTACTTTGTCTTTCTCCCACGGAAAAATAACTTCGTTTCTCCATCCCTGACAACGACGCCAAAAATATGTTGTTCCTGAGATTAATCCTAAGGCTCAAAGAGTAATGTTAGACATCATGAGTGTTTAAAGAAAATGTTTTAAATGAGTTCTTTTCCTACCTTTAGTTCTATAAGAAAATATCTTTAAATGAAATTAATAATAGGACAATACAGAGGTTGATTTCGTTGTCTGAGTCACAATTATAATATCAAATGATGTGAAATAAAGTTACAAAAATGTTAAAAAAGATAGACATCAATTGCAGATGAGTCTCACCTTGTTTGCAGTGGAAGAAAAGTAGAGAAGGCACCCTTGAGCAGGACATGAAATGCAGTAATTCACATAGAACACATGTCTTGTTTTACTCACAGTAAATACAAAGGAAAAACTGCTTACCTAATGAATTACTGGTATAATATGATCAAAATAGCTGTAATACTAAATTGCAATCAATCTCTTTTCAAGGAATTACATAAATAAATTCGGAGAAATGAAAATACATGGGAGACACATAAATCAAACTAAATGAAAATTAGAATCCTTGTTTGCACTTGTATTAATACTCAAAAATAAAGTTTCTCTATTACATCCGACAAGAAGCATCCCACATTGGGCTCCAAGCCTCCTCGAATAGATTTGAAATATATCTATTTATACAAAAATTATCACAACTCAAAAACTGTTGGACTTCATACAATATCTCCTAAAAATATAATGTAATTCGAATGAAGCGACAACAGACAGATGTTGTTTGAGCTAGCGCTTTCATCTATCTCTTCATCTTCTCACAGACGCGCTTATTTTCCTTTGTTATTTGAATTGGGCACACATGCCCATTGAGGCCACCATAATCATTTGTTTACTGTCCTCATCATCTGATTCCATTGCTATTTGTTCTTCAGATGTGTTTACTGGAAAACGAATATTAGTTGAAAATATGGGGGGAGTGATAATGTGACAGGTAGCTCAGCGTTGGATTGTTATGTCATGGCTAACAATTACGAGAAAGAGTAACTTCTCATGAATAGGAGACATGGGGACAAGTGTAGGTGGTGAGGTAAATAGGGTAATTGATGTTGAAGGTGTGACAGGCTGGAGGGTGAACGAGGTACATGGCGTGGATGACAGGTGTTTCCCCTGCATCCCTTTACGTTTCTCTATTTTTTGGGGGCGTGAGGGGGTGGTTTGAAGTAACCCGATTTTCGTCTCACAATGCACCTAGTGATGCCACGTACCCCCGAGAGAAAACCGTGGTTTAAATTGCAAGGCCTCCCTTCGAAATCAAAACTCATGCAACTTCACCCCCCGCAATCGCTCTCAGCCGCTGATCTCCACAATCCATTAAAATCCGGCTGTCGATCTTCGCAAAGTGAGATAGGTGACCAAAGTTAAGATGAGGTCACAATTGTTGGTCATATGTAGAGAATATAGAGAGAACTTCCTGCAATTCCCATCCATCGATCGAGGCATGGGACACATGTTAGACGATTCCCGTATTCAGAGATCTCGTACTTAGGGAGGAAGAAAGCAATGCTAAGTAAAGAAATCTCAAAGTCCCGAAGCCTAGAGTTCATATGAAATGTTGATTGAAGTACACAGGTGGCAGGAGATCTTGTACTCTGGCGTATTTTTGATGTTATGCATATCGAAATTCCCAAAGCCTAAAGTTTTGAAGTAAATCTCAACCATCCAAATCAAAAGGACACATTATGCCATATCTCTCACTTCGGGGACTTATCACTTCAGAGATTTGTACTGTTGTGCATCTCGGAACACCCGAAGCCGAGAGTTCCGAAGTAAATCCCAACTGTCCAAATCAAAAGGACACGCGGCGTCACATCTCTCACTTCGGGTACTTAGCACTCCGAAAGGTTTGCAATGTTAAGCATTTCAAATGTCTGAAGCCCAAAGTTTCGAAGTAAATATTTACCGTTGACATCAAGAGGACACGCGACAGGAGATCCTGTATTGTTGGACAACTGAGAGGGGGGGGCGGTGAATCAATTGTTACTGTGCTTAAAAAATTATGCTCATTTTAAATTCATTACAGAACTCTCAATGATGATCACAATAATACAGGGAAGTAAGCAATAGAACATTCAACATCATTCACACATATGAGATACATAGAGACATATATTTCCCGAGGAAACCCATAAAGGGTAAAAACCTCTTCTTATTGGTATGATAAGTAATCTTTACATTCTGTACATTATCATACATATGAGCTCCGACTCATTGTGAGGCTACAACCTCTGTTTTGCAAGCTGCAACTTGTTGAGAGCACCCACTCTCTGTTTTCTCTAGCACCTACAAGAAGGAAGCACCAACTCCCTAGTTTCTCTAGTACCCACTAGAAGGAAGCACCAACTCCCTAGTTTCTCTAGAACCCACTAGAAGGAAGCAACAATTCCCTAAGTGTTCCATCACAAACTGGATGGAAGCACCAACTTTTAGTCACACAGGCACCAACCTGTAAAACAAATAACAATAGTTCTCCCTTGCACCACCTTGCCACCCTGGTTTTTCTGGCTACAACCAGATGGAAGTTACAACTCCCTGTGTTCAAGCACCCACTTGAACCTCTGAGGACAAAAATCCTCCCTAGCACCTCCCTACCACCCTCAAATATCAATCTTTGCTATTGAAACTTATTACAGTGATATAATGTTCATCAATGGCTTACCAGTCTCATCACTATTCTGCTACACTGCCATGCTCTATCTGCCTCACTGTCTTCCTACACACGTCCCTTGCGCTTTCTGTTCTTCTGCCTTTTATGCTCTATGCGCCATGTCCATTCAATGCAACATTCTTCTTCTGTGCATTTCAGCTGTTGCACACTGCCTCCTTCTACACCCATGAATCACTCTCAACCCTGCCAATCTCTTCTTTGTTCTGCGTTTTTATTCTCTCTGTTCATCTTCTGCATCCTCTATTCGCAATGCTTTTGCATGCTCTCCTCGTGTTGAGTTCTCTGCCTAATCATCATTACAACTCTTCAGCTTCTCTGGAGGTTAAACCCATGCGTTCATCCTCACTGAGCATTATGCCGAGATTCCTTAGCCTCTCCAGCAGTTGAGAGTCTTCGTCTTCTCTTTCAAAGTCAAGCTCATTCCCTCTGTTGCAGTTCTAGGCTCCAATGGTCGTCCTTCTATAAATAGTCTGTATGAACAGCCTTCATTTCATTGCAAGATGCCTCGAGACCCTTCAGCTTCTCTGGCGATCACCCTAAAGTCTCTTCAAGTCCTCTGGCAGAAACCATCAATGGTTTCTAGCAGTTACAGTGCGAACCTTGAAATGGAACCTAGCTATGCTAGCTCCTTCCACTTACGTGACCACCGTCTACATCGACATTTCAACATTTTTGCATTCAACATTTCAACATTCCTGTGATGAAGTGTCTTGACACTCCAAGTCGCGATCCCCGAAATGGAGCTTGGTTGCACTAGCTCCTTCCTCCATCTTCCACATATGTGACCACTGGCTGTGACCACAACCTTATTCAAAAACGTATTTCGCACTTTTGCATTTTAGGGATTCTGTGATGAGTCGTCTCAACTCTCCATGTCATGAGCTCCGAAATAGATCTTGGCTTCTATAGCTCTGCTCTCCAGCTCTCGACAATGTGACCACGAGATATGACCACTCTCCAATCAAATAAGCACTTCTCTCTCCAGATCAATGATCCATGATCCGTGGTGATCAGACGGTTATCCTCTGCCTCGGGACTTCAGCCTTCGGGACTTTGGGGGAGTGATGAAGCTAAAACTCTCGAAGAAAAACTCCCGGAGTGAGGTCACTCTTGCGTCACTCGATGATGTGTCATGACCTGAGTGGTTGCCACGTGTCACTCAGAATTGTGATTTCCAGTGGCCTGAAATGCCAAATCAACTTGATACTTGTCGTTCTCTGATCGTGCCACGTGTCAATACTAACGTAGTCTTCCACCTATCCTTTCTGACATGGTCTGCCACATTCACCTCCTGGATCTGATGACCCAGATCAAACCTCGATCCAACGGCTAGGATTATTTCACAAATTCACGAGCCTTCATTGTGCCTGATTCAGGATTTCGACATTTCACATTTTGCAACTTCGAGACTCCTATGATGAAGAGTCTCGACTCTTGACTCCTCCAACTCCCATTATTTGAAACTCTAAAATGGAGTCTTTGTTGATGTGCCTGTTTCGGAATTTCGACGTTTCACATTTCGCAACTTCAGGACTCCTATGATGAAGAGTCTCGACTCTTGACTCCTCCAACTCCCGGTATCCGAAACTCCGAAATGGATACTTTGTTGATGTGCCTGTTTCGGGATTTCGGCATTTCGCATTCTACAACTTCGGGACTCCTGTGATGAAGAGTCTCAACTCTTGACTCCTCCAACTCCCGGTATCCGAAACTCTGAAATGGAGACTTTGTTGATGTGCCTGTTTTAGGATTTCGACATTTCGCATTCCACAACTTCGGGACTCCTGTGATGAAGAGTCTCGACTCTTGACTCCTCCAACTCCCGGTATCCAAAACTCTGAAATGGAGTTTATGCTTCTGATCTTTCCATGCCATCATTGCTGCTGATCTTCCTTGCCTACTTGTTTTCCATTATTGTCTCCCAACTATAAACCTGCCAACGTCACTACTATTCTTTCCTGTAACCATACCTTTGTCGTTGTTGTTCTTGCCATCAATAACTGTAAGCATGCTATCATTGCTGTTGTTCTTTCTTGTAGACATGCCATCATTGCTGCTGATCTTCCTTGCCTGCCTATTTTCCATTGTTGTTGTTGTACTTGCCATCAATGACAAGAATACGCTACCTGTAAAAACATGCCAACATGCACTTCAATGGATAACCATTTTGGAAGAAAGATGGATGTGTGAAGCGAGAACTCCCGAAGCATGGAGTTCCGAAGTAAATATTCGTCATTGAAATCAAGAGGGCACGTGGCATGATATCCCTCATTTTGGTAGGTTTGCGATGTTAATCATCTCGAATGCCTGAAGCCCAAAGTTTTGAAGTAAATCCCAGTCGTCCAAATCAAAAGGACATGCGACGTCAGATCTTCCACTTCGGGGACTTAGTGCTCCTGAGAGTTTGTGGTCCCTTTTCTGTCTGTTTAGACCCTTCCTTGCTATATTTGGTCCTTTTCTTATTTTATCCAGCTTCCGAACTGATTTATTGTTCCACTAGATTCTGAGGTCAAGCTTCCCTGCAACATTTTGTGGCGCAAAAAATAGCATGCCTGTAACAAGAGAAATCTATAAGCCCTTCGCTGAATAAAAACTGCTAATCACAATTCAAATATTTAACTTTAGCCAATCATACATATCATTAATACTTCGACGTTCGTGAGTGTTGGACATAATTATGGTATAAATTTTTCGAAGGTCAAATTCACGAAGAATTTAATCTCCTATTACTCACTTTTATGTTTTACTTTATCATGCTTTAAACCTTGAATTAGCCTTAAGTACTTTGACGTTTCGGCGTTCGTGAGTTCTGTGACCTCAATCTTTGTCAAAAATCTGAAAGGAAATTTCACTGAGTGATATGGTAGATATGATGTAACAAGAAAAGAGAGGTGACACGTATCCATGAATTGTCCATCAGTCCTTCGGGATTTCGGGAATTCAGGGTTTTGGAATGTAACAGGATGGAAATATCCTGAAGTCTGAAACTGCGAAGTGGTTAATTAACATTTAATCATGATCAACCTTAGTTATTAAACTCTTTAAAACAATTTTTACTTTTTATAATGTTCGTTACTTCGGCTCTTTGAAACTTCGAGGGTTTGTGAACTCACTCTTTTTTATAACTCTCGAAGGGCGATCTCACAGAGTGACGTGGCAGAGATGACATAGCAGAGATGACATCATTCTTGATGACGTGTCAAGAAAATAAAGGTGCCATGTGTAGTGTTGAAAACGTGCGAATCATCTGACGTAAATGTCAAAAGTAAGTGCCATGTGTCAACCCAAATTAAGAGACACATGTCCCATGAGTCACGAGAGGTTATCTTCGGGTTTCATAAATTTGGGGTTTTCATTGTTTAGACTTATTGGAATACCCAAAGCGTGAAGCTCCGAAGCGAACGTTAGAGAATTTCTTTAAAGCTCAAGAAGCTTCTACAGTTCAAAGATCATTAAGACCATTTGATAAAAATAGAGTAGCTAATCGACGGTGGATATCGTAAGTGAATTTTCAATAAGTGATCCATTCATCTTTAAATTTAAAAGGTGAATCTCTAAGTTTCTTTTTCTTTTTGGGTGAAAATTGCATTTCTAAGAGGAAAAATCTGAGGATCAAAATCTCAAAATTAAACGTGTTCCAACATAGAATCCAAGGGTAGGTTGAAAAACTTAAGAAGAAGTTTATTATCTCAGTCTTTCAACTTTCCCTTAAGAACTTGTGAGTCATCTGCTAGGTTCTTACTAGTTCTTTCCCAGACCTTAGGATGTGATGACATCTAAGGTAGCCAACCTTCAGACTCTTTGAGTCGGTTTTTTGAGCCTTTGATTTTTCATGATCCCTTTCTAAGATAGATTGAGTACTTTCCTAGAAGTGTGACTTGGCAGAACTTTTTCCCTCCCTCCCATTTCCATGAGCTAGACTTTACGATTTCCGATGATGTGATGCATATTCTAACTCATGTTATTTTTTTGCTTGACTTATCATTGTTTTGGTTGATGATGAAGCACAAAGGCGGTATTATGAGATATTGCTAGGATGGTTTCACTGGTTATTTGATTACACCTAGTATTCAACCAACAAGTAAGTAGAGGTTGGTAGGCATTTGCATCAATAATACATACCATCTACATATCATTTTAGTATAGTTGTAGTTTCATTTTAATATTGTATTCTTCCATTATGTATATATGTATGCTCATGATTATATGCTAGATTAGAGATGCTATTTATTTTATTATATCAGATATGAACAAGGGGTGATATCACCACCCTAAGGATTACTAATACATTTTTTTTAGATTTAGCAGGCACATATCATACCAGAGATGTTGAAGTTCACATGTGCTCTACGATGAACACATGTCCCCGCGTTGGATCCAGATGTTATCCCATACCCTAGGGAATACTAAGGAGATCATGTCTCGAGGCCCACAGATCCTAGACATGGAGTACCGAGAGATGGATGACTTGAGCATGGCCCCGAAGGTCCCCTCTTTTCCTCAATGCAGCCCATTTATCATCAACAACAATATCCATCCCACCATCTTGGTCCTGAAGTAACAATAAGTCTTTCTCCATGAGGTAATGAGTCCAGGTATCATGGCATGTGTCATTATGATTCTTGAAGCACTTGAATATGTTGTATTGAATTCTCCTTCATTTCATAACGTTTTCTTGGAAATTATGTTCTTTGACTTGTTCATACTTGGTGTTAGTGCCACCATTTTTCTTTTAGTTAGAGTCGGTTTTCGGTCGGGTTATGGCCCATGTGTCCAAACATGTGAATTCAGTTACATAACATTGAAGGGGTCGAAGTCAGCAAGTGGTCGGTTGGCCCTTGGAAGCGGGAAGGGATGTCAGAGTCGAAACATGCGTAAATGGTACGGGTATGTTGTTACCAGAGAGTTAGGTCCTGTTAAAAAGTATCTTCTACGTGCCCCAGGTCAAGTCAAGTAGTTAATGGAAGTCACGTTGGCAAGAGAAGAAATTATTATTAGTTCATTATGAAGGTCAAGGGAATGAAAAATTGCGGCGTTCCTATCATGTATGCCCTATAGCCCTTATCATATGTACCTTACATACATGGATGTGCCATGGAAAATCTGCAATTCGATCCAAAACAACCAGTCGCCATGAATTCATTGTTCCTTGGCACGTTTCCTCCTCTCACCTAATTTGCCATAAATCCCAGAGCTCCTGAACCCTTGTTATTCACGAAATCATATTCAGGCTCTGTCTGTGATTTTTCTTGTAGGCCTAGGTCGATCAGATTCTCCATCTTGGGCATTCATCGGAGCCATTGCGCACATGATAAACATTGTTCGCGCCATGGAGACCTCTAAAAGCATAAAGAAGGGCGTGTGAAGTGGCTGAATCACCAAAACCAAACCCCAAAGTGATTGGGATTCATTCTCACTCACAACAAGCATCCCCAAGGATAAAAGAGGGATTTTCCCCTTACCCATGGGAACAACGACATCACACCGTGCATAACTAGGAGTGGAAGGAACTGCGTAGGAAGGAAAGACAATGGAAGCCCTATCTCCCCAACAACAGATACCTCTGAGGAGGTGCAGACCAAGGAAAAACAAGGAAGTTGGGGAAACTCGAACCTAAGATGAGTTGCGTGCACGACCAATCATTGAAAAATTACTTATGTGCGTCATCCTCCTGGAGCCTTTGGAAGGTACCAGCCAAGAAAGTGGGAGAAAAATGAGGAGGATGGATTCCATGAGTGCAAGTAGTCAAGAGACAACAGCTGGAAAAAAATACCACGAAAGCATCAACAACACAAGGTCGTGAAGGGAACGTGACATGGCTAAAAAGACAACTCAGAGAGGTGCATGATACAATTGTACAGTTGGTGGAAGAAAGGTATGCCAAACTCTCCAGAAAATGTAAAGCAACCGAAGAGATAGCCCACACATCTCTCACCAGCGAGTAGAAGAAACAAGATTAGTCGAGTATGTTCCTGAATTCGTAAACAGAAGGCAAATCTTAACAATTTTGAAGGAGACATTTCTCCATTTTAATAATGGTCGTAATTTGTCTACAACCACTTGTCACACACACTTCCCCCAACAAATGAGCACATGAAAGAGAATCAAAGTCATTACAACAAACAATGGGACTCTGACAAACACTTGTCCACCCAGATACCTGATTGTTATAGAAAGATTTGCTCACCATTGCTATCTTGCACAGAGGGCCTTTTTCCATTTCTCTATGCAGACTTGTCATCCCTTTTTTATGAATCCAAAGCTAAAAATACATATTTTCCACATATACACGCCCTATTTACTATTCAACATGTGTATACATAGTTTGCTCCAATACAGAGCGTGTACATCGGGATTTGTGCCAGAAAATACAAAAACGAAGTCGGGTTTCCATGTCACGACAGGAGATCTCTGATCCCTGGCCTTCCATATACTAGAAACATTCTGACTCGACCCTTTAGTTTCATTTTGAAGGCTATAAAAGCACAATTCCGAGCTATGGAAAAGAGGAGAAAGCATTCAACTTTGAGAGCAAAGTTACTCTGGAGAAATTACTTCATATTGAGTCTACATCCCTTTGTCCCTCAAGTCTGAACACAATGTTCAACCCCCAAGCTCTTTCCCTATTTTTAAGAGGACCTCATTGCCTCTTTTCTATGAGCTTTCCTTTGGTGGAGGATTGAAGTGGTGAAGATCCAGTTGGAATGAACTTGGTTTCTTGGTTTCGAAGCGTGCTGACACGGAAGTCTGTAATGTTGTCACTTCTGCTGATCAATTATTAATAGAAATACTCATTTCCCGTCCTATTGGTATCTTGCAAATATATGATTATTATCCATGGGCATGTTTGTAATGTTTATTAATGGATTATTCTATCTGATGTGTTAACCCCTTTATATCATCACTATGTACTTGCTCTACTTGTTTGTTAAAAACTTATTGCAGGTATAAAGCTTTGGGTCAAAGTGCTCAATGGTGGAACATCATCAAACATTGGATCGAGGTAGGCCTCTTTCTTATGTTGCACATTAGTTTATATAGCATATGTTAGAATTGAGTTGATTTATGCAGTCATACATGTCTGTTATGGTTTACCCTTGGCCATAGAGAGTTTTTCCCTCGTAACAGAAATGGCGACTCCATTGGGGAGAGATATTCCTTCTAATGGTTGAAGTACTTTTTCTTCTTACATTGCTCTTTTTCTTTTGTGTTTCTTGTCGTATCACTGCTTGACGGATTCTCTACACTCTGGGTCTGAGTTTTCAACCTTCTTGCCCTTGCCTAGCCTTGTTTTAAAGCCTATACGCTCCTTTTTCCTTGACATCCATGTATACACACTTGATCTCTCACTACAGGATGCGTATATACGTTATGTTCTCTTGAACAGTTGCGTATACCACTTTGTCTTGCTTGTTCGCTTGGTTTAGTGACTGCTGGGTGGGATTTGATGTTTGTTGAGCCTTCTTAGGTCTCTGTAGTGCCTGTTGATATTCTTTGGGATGACAGGAAACATGTTTGGAGTTGAATTTTTGGGCGTAGTCTTTCTCTTTGTTTTTCATTTTTGATTTGTCCTTGAACCCTGGGTTGTTTGCTTGGCTGCTTGGTATTTTGCTTGAGTTATTTTGTTTATACACAATATAATTTATATATCAAGTTGCTTTTCAGTCCATGCATTTTCTCTTTAATATATTGAAAATACAAAAAATATAGGCATTTTGCATTGGTTAACATTTTTGTCTTTGAAGCGTTATCATTAGCTTAGTTCATTTAGTGAAAGATTTCATTTTACTTCTGAAATGGAGAGTTGAAATTGAAAATTGCATTATTTTTATATGCATATCATTCATTGAAAAGTTAAAATTAGACTTTTCATTATATTTATATTTATTTTTTTGCAGAGTCATAATATCATGAGTTTCACTTCCATATCCTTTTGAGTAATCATAGCCAATAAAATTTATGCTTTAAACTAAAATTGATTAGTAACGATTTTATTTTTAGGGTGCACAAACTAGTCTAGGATTTAGTGCCTTGGGATAGGATTTTGTGAGTAAACTTCTCCAAGGAAATTAAATCAACATATGTGTCTAAGACAGGGAGTTGAGAAGTCCATTGTATAATTGGTAAGATCACGAGGCTACGCTCACACCAGAGTTAATCATGAGGTTGCGCAAAGTTAGTTGAATGGATAACCCCCGGATACTCTCCTAGCATCAGAGATATTTCCATGGATTTATTCATATTTGGGGATCTTTCTAGTAACCATACCTATGTGAGAAGTGGTGCTTTCAAGGTTTTAGGCTTTGCTACCCTGCCCATACGGTAATCCAAAGTTACGACTACTTGCATGTGCATCGATTATATAGTGGTTTATTAGTTGTTTGACTTAGGTATCTCATAGGTTACTTGCATGGGCTATTCTTCTTGTACCCTGGGTCAGATAGGGGTCAGACAACACACAACCTTTATGGAGGATTACCTCTTCGGGGGGATCTGACCGACTGGTTGTTAAGCCCATGAGGGCCCCTATAACTGATTCTGTTACTTCCAAACTTTAGCAGGGAGTCTCAAGTCCCTCTTGGATGAGACATACCTTCTTTAGCGAGGGAGGCCACTCAACCACTTTAGCCCGTTTGCATGCATATTGGTCGTTTGACTCTTTGGTATTCTCTTTGATTATTAGTTGACCATAGTATTTTGTGTTGAGTCTTTTTTATCATGGATAGTGGAGTTCCTTTTGCTCCTTGAGGTCTCTAATCATTTTTCTCATGTTATGTATGATATGTGTTTGCACTTGCCATCCTCTGTCTCACCTCCTTATGCAAATATACGTTTTGGGTCTGGGGGCATGATGCTTCCTTATTATCCCTCTCCATTTGGTGGGAGTCATATCCTTCAAATACCTCATATGGTAGGAGGTTGGAATCTTCCTTCCTACGAGTCCACTATGCGAGAAGTAAGTGCCCAATTAAGAAATCATTCTACTTGTTACACTCCATCCACTTATCCTTCTTCCGCTATGTCAATTCATACGAACACTTTTCCCATGGTGGACCTTCATCTATCCTCTGGTGTTCCATCCATAGGAAGTCATCCTTATAGTATGGGAAACCCCCCTCACGAAGTTCCTTTGTCTGGGGGCAACATATATCCTCACATGAGTAACCCTTGTCCATGTCGCTTTCTCTTTGCAAGCAACCTCCTCAGTGTCGATGCCCTTACAACTCTTTATGGATCAGTATGGAGGAGGATACTATCCTACTAGACAGGGACATGGTGTAAACCATGATCCTTCCTAGCCTACAATTTCTCAGAACCAATCTTTCCTTAGACCTTGGTCTCAAATTCCACAAATCATCACTGTCGCGAGTCCAATCACTGCTAGTCATATTGGAGCTCCATCTCCTACCTCTTCTAGTCATGTTGGAGATTGGTCGATAACCTTTGCAAGTCACGTTGAAGACCTACAACCAACCACTACAAGTCATGCTGGGGGCACAAGTCCAGTCACTGCGTGTCATACTGACATTATATCACCAACCTCTGCTAGTCATGTTGGACATTGGTCGACAACCTCTGCGAGTCATGTTGAAGACCTGAAACCAGTCGCTACAAGTCATGCTGGGGGCATATGTCTAGTCACTACTATTCACACTACACATACATCACCAACCTATGCTAGTCATGTTGGGGATCCATCGCCAACCTCTGAGAGTCATGTTGGAGATTTGCTACTATCCTCTGCAAGTCATGCTGGGATCATGTCACCAACCACTGCAAGTTNGGCATTCATATGATTGAGAAGCCTAGACGTCTCATACATAAGCCTAGATTCCTTTGCAATAATTGTGAAGGAAGTCACCTTACTTGTTTGTGTCCTATTATTGTTGGGATACCAGAAGCACAGGGCTCACCTAAGGGCCCTTTGGGTTCTGAGCCATCTATGGTTTCACAACACTATTTTCCTTCTTTGGTTGATACAACAGTCACGTCGATGCAATCTTTAGCTGACACCCATTTTCCTTTGGGGGTTGATGTGTCATTTGACCTTGTTGTCTCACATCCGGTTCAAATTGTGGTCATGTCGATGCAATATTAGACTGACACCTCTCCTATGTTAAGGGGTGATGTGTCTCTTGACCTTGTTGTTCAACCTGTGGTCATGTCGATGCAATCTTCGACCGAAACCTCTCTTATGTTCGGGGGTGATGCGTCTCTTGACCTTATTTTCTTGCATCCTATTCAACCAATGGTTGAAGAAGTGGTCATATCGATGCAATATTCAATCGACCCCACTCTTCTCTTAGAGAGTGACAAGTCTAAGGAAGCGGTCGTGCTAATGCAATTTTTGGTCGATCCCGCTCTTCTGGTTCTAGTTCTACACCTTCTATTCCATGTCCTTAGCATTTCTAGTACTTCACCTTCTGAACAAGAGAGAGTTTTACTCTTCCTGAGTTCTCTCCCTCCAAGTCTTGATGAGGTTCCCTTTGATTGGTATGGTCTTGTGGGGTATCCAATGCCTCCACCTATGACTTTTCTAGGAAGATACATTATTCGATATAACACGGAGATGATAACCTCCGTTAGCACTTTTCCCTCCTCGACTTGGAGAGCTTCGGGTCTTCCCAATCTTGTGTCGGTTCTTCGTAAGATACTGAAATTCCACAGAAGGTCCGCACATGAGCCTTGGCCTCCCCCGTGACTTGTTGCCTAGAATCTCCAAAACAAGTCTTAGTTAAGCTCTTTTCTGACTCATATACAAATCAGAAAAGATAGCCGAGTGATTTGTCCCTTTCACACTCATTAAATTGGTTTGAAATGTCACGAGTCTTAGTTAAGCTCTTTTCCAACTCATTATCAAAAATAGAAAATATTGCCGAGTGAACTTGTCTTTTTCAAATTTGTAAATTGGATTTTAAAAGATGTCTATTTGGCACAAGTTTACCCCTTTTTCACACCAAGTAAACTAAAATACATAAAAAATGATATTTTTTGGCGTTAAGTTGTGATTGCATCTCATTCACTTGCTTACAGTATTGAGCCTTTAGCCGATTCTCACTTTGCATTATAAATCATTGCCTAAGCAGTTTTTGCATCCTCAACCAAGCAGAGCCTTGTTTATATCCTTCGCAATTTGATACCCTATACCCTGGAGGGAACAATACCTTGGAGGGAACATCACCCTGAGTGTCCATCCCTCGCATGTATTTCCTTGCATTGAGCATAGGTACGTTCCACTACTGGAACTGGTTTTTCTTACTTGCGACACTCGTTTACTCCTTTGTATCATAGAATTCATTTTTTATGAAAAAACAAAAATAGACAGGCGGGAAGGGAGTACTATATTATATTTGGCAGCAGTTGTGTCACCTTTGAGCATAGCACAAATTTATTGAGTCCTTGTGTCATCATAATTTTGGGTTTAGCATGGCCTTAGGAAGTTAATCCTGTTGATTAAGGTTGGTTGTCATTGATGTCAACCCTTGAAGAAAGCCCCGTAGCACAAAGATTTGGGTAATGGACCCAATATTGTTTGATGTAAATATGACTCATTATTTGTTTGTCATGGTTGATAGGAAGTAAATATGGATGAACTCCAATGTGGTCCCCTTATGGTGAAATCCCTCACGGGAAGACGCTTTGCGGAGTGAGAGAACCCATGCTTAATTGTGGAATAATGAGATGAAGGACAATCAATTTGTCAGTGAAACTATCCTAGATGGATAGTGCTTATCACACCATTTCTGGTGGTATGTGGAATGTCACATAACTCCTCACAGTTAGAGAGTTATGACTATATGAAGTTGGAGAGCCCCTCATGAGTCTTATAGAAGCTCCCAAGGGTCAAAGTGCTTTGCAAAAGAATTTATTTTAAGGCAAAAACACATATAAAGGAAAAAGAACTACAAAGAAAGATTTCAAGAAAAGCTTATGCATCAAAGAAGACATCTCATCATCAGATGAAGATGAAGTCAGTGATAGTGAGATAGGAAGAGTTCTATTCATGGTAGTAAAAGACTCTGACAAAGAAGACTCCGAAGAAGAATATGAAGAAGCCGAAGAATAAGTTGAAGAAGAAATTGAAGAGGTAGAAATTGACTTTTGAGAAGAATTAACGTGTGCCATAGAAGTTATCAGAAGAGAAAAGAAGAATAACAAGAAACTACAAGCAGAACTAGACAAAAAGGAAGACACTCAAGAACTATAAAAAATGATCACAAAATTGAAAGTTCAAATAGAATAAGATAAAAGAATTGAAGAAGCACTCAAAGAACATCTAGAAGAAAATGATAGGATCATCTGAAACTTGAAAGCAGAGATTGTCACATTAATAAAGGGTATTCAAAAGACAAATATGCAGAATAGCTCAAAAGTTTTGGATGACATTATCAATAGTAAAAAATCTCATCTTGACAAGTCTAGACTTGGATACAATCAGATAGAAAAGGGATCAAGCTCCAAAACAACAAAGCAAGAAACAAATCCAAAAATCTATGTAGAAACAATCAAAGGGGACTTGACGATATATAAGGAGGATTACAGGGACACTCCTCCACTGAGAAGATTTCGATTTCAGAATCAACAATAGACAAATAGGCCTCAAGAAGAAGAAGGATTCATAAGAGCACCTCCTTTCATATGATCTTCAACTCCCAAGTATCAAACTATATTTTTTGGTTTATGTTATGCATGCAATAATTTTGGACATAAAGTCGTAAATTGCAGAGTTAACAACATGAACAATAACAACTTTGAGAGTCATAAACAAAGGGGTTATTCAAGAATACCTAGTGAAACACAAAGAAGAATTTACAACAGGTTTGAATCCTTGAGCACTGAAGTGGAATGTTACAAATTTAACAACTTTGGACACATGGCCAAACATTGTAGAATGATAGTCCCTCCTAAAGAACCTCAACAGAATAACAACAGTCACAGACAAGAAAACAACATGGATAAGAAAGCAAGATCAGTATAGCAATGAAGAATGCACAGTCGCTCTACAAGATAAGCAGAAGAAACACGGTTGGTATGTTGACAGTGGGTGTTCAAAACACATGATAGGTGATAGAGACAAATTTTTTACATTACGAAAGGAAAGAAATGGATCAGTCTCCTTTGTAAATGATAATTCAACCAAAATCATTGGAGAAGGCACAGTCCGAATTGGAAACAATAATGAAAAGGCACAAAATGTTCTATTGGTAGAAGATATGAAACATAATCTTCTAAGTGTGAGTCAAATGTGTGACCAAGGTCATAAAGTTACTTTTGATTCACAAAAGTGTG
>SNQJ01S0037142.1:0-21536 GCA_010110895.2 Picea sitchensis | reverse complement strand
TATAAGAAAAAGAATTCCGTGGTTTTCTCTCGATTTGGGTTTCCACATAAAACTCTGGTGTACTGTGTATGTGTATGATTGTTTATTTCTTATTTCTCATTATTGTATAATAATTCTACATTGATATAACATTTGAAGAAAAATGATTATAATTACGCTATTACTGATTCACCCCCCCTCTTAGTAATCCAATAGACCCCGTTACAGAGCTTTCTCTACTGACTGGTTACTCTTCCAGTCCCCATTGACTAGAACATTATCAACGCCTCCTGCATCTGATAGTTATATCATTAGGTCTATGCTGTCAGAGTCTACCATATGTCTCATGCTCTTGTTCAAAGGAAGTCTATCAACCTGTGTCGGCCACTCCTCATAAATCTTGACTTTGCATGTCGACCATACCCTCAGTTTGTCTCAGAATCACATGATACTATGGTCTTATCATGCACCCTGACCCTACTTTCATCATTGATAGGTCACCGTGAACCCAACAATCGAAATTTCATCATTGGTCATTGATTGGGTGGTTTCCCTTGTGTTCAACGGCAAGACATCTATTCACACTTTGGTATTTGTGCAGTGTCCTAGATTCCATTAGCCTTATTGGTGGTTTCCTCGCCTTTGTCAGCTGTTTTCATCATTGGTTGTTATTCAGAGGGTCTTTTTCATGTACCACTTTCATTTGGCACATGTGAAAGACGCACATGGTTGTTGGTTCTTGAACATGTTCTTCGTCCGATCTCTACCAAATCATGAAGCTCCTACTTTGTTCCTCGTGCTGACCTATGAGAGATTCCTTAATGCTCTCCTTTCAGTGGGTCTCTTTCCATCGAATTCAACTCATTTATTCTAGATATGGGACCTATAGTTTTATGAGAACCTTGAGGCTTGTAGTCATAGTGGCAGGATATCTCGCCATTGACATATGGGAATACATCAATGTCTCCTGATCAATGGATTCCTCAAGTGTTCGACCTCGATTCCTTTATTCACACTTGTAGAAATGTACTTGGTGCCTTGATACCTACTTTCATCATTGGTAGGATGTCTCACGTTTGTTAATGGTGTACCTCAATGACCGGTAATCAAACGATGTCTCATTGTGTTCGACCTCAACTCCTTTATTCACATTATGTAGACTTGCACCCTTGGTGGATAGTGTAGAAGACTTGAAGACATCACTATGTGGCCGCAACTTTCCTGAGTTGTTTCTTCCTTTTCATTGGACCAGTACCTATATGACTTCAATGATCATGGGAGATTAGATTGTACTCCATGGTATAGAGATATCTTCAGATTGGTTTTGAGATTGGTTTCATTGGGCCTTGTTCATGACTATGACAACTTTTGGCATGTAACCGCATTTGTATTTGCCTATTCATGGCCACAAACACTTATTTGTTATATTTTTCACATGGATCTGCAGTGTATTCTTGGCAGCCATGTATGAAAAGTCAGTACAGAATGTAATGGGAAATTGAGTTCATCCAACTGGTTCTCTACCACTCCACTCCTGGGTTATTTATAATGTATTTCAGCCATCACAAATACTCCTCTGACCTCACACATTAGGGGGCATCTGTTATAGCAAGATTTGCCTCACCATTGCTATCTTGCACAGAGGGCCTTTTTCCATTTCCCTATGGAGACTTGTCATCCCTTTTTTATGAATCCAGATCTAAAAATACATATTTTTCCACATATACGTGCCCTATATACTATATAGCATGTGTATACGTAGGTTTCTCCACTACAACCCGTGTACATTGGGATTTGTGCCAAAAAATACAAAAATGAAGTTGGGTTTCCATGTCACGATAGGAGATCTCTAGTCCTTGGACTTCCATATACTGGAAATGTTCCAACTCGACCCTTCAGTTGTTTTTTGAAGGCTATAAAAGCACAATTTCGAGCTATGGAAAAGAGGAGAAAGCATTCAACTTTGAGAGCAAAGTTACTTTGGAGAAATTACTTCATATTGAGTCTGCATCCCTTTGTCCCTCAAGTCTGAACACAGTGTTCAGTCCCCAAGCAATTTCCTTATTTTTGAGAGGACCTCATTGCCTCTTTCCTATGATCTTGCCTTTGGTGGAGGATTGAAATGGTGGAGATCCAGTTGGAATGAACTTGGTTTCTTGGTTTCGAAGCGTGCCGACACAGAAGTCTGTAATGTTGTCACTTATGCTGATCAATTATTAATAGAAATGCTCCTTTCCCATCCTATTGGTATCTTGCAAATATATGATTATTATCCATGGGCATGTTTGTAATGTTTATTAATGGATTATGCTATCTGATGTGCTAAGCTCGTTATATCATCACTATGTACTTGCTCTACTTATTTTTTGAAAACTTATTGCAGGTATAAATCTTTGGGTCAAAGTGCTCAATGGTGGAACATCATCAAATGTTGGATCGAGGTAGGTCTCTTTCTTATCTTGCACATTAGTTTATATAGAATCTATTAGAATTGAGTTTATTTCTATAGTCATACCTGTCTGTTGTGGTTTACCATTGGCCATAAAGAGTTTTTCCCTCATAAAATTGATCGACAACCGAATCCCCATGGCGGATTACAATGATCATGATGTAGCCATATGTATCTTTTGTCTATTTTTTGAAAATGACATGCAAAGAGTTTTGTAACATAGAACAATAAGTTCCCTAGTTTGTAGAGATAACAGTTAGAGGAGTAGGGTAGCCCAAGTGACACCCTTGTTTATATATTTGATCTTTTCGATGTAAGCTAGGTTGGATGGAAAATTTGGTATAGACAGTAGTTATTGTATGTAATTTGAGTTCAGTCGAAACTTAATGCAAAAGTCCTGTAAATTTGATGAAAAGATTCTAATTGTAGCAGTTGAATGTATGGTTTTACCTTCTTGCATATGTGCTTCCTGTTATCTTTACTCATATCTTTTTCTGTCTAATTCAGAACGAATTTTCGAACCTGTGGATTCGTTGTGTGGCGCCCCTTGTTCGTGCCATTTAGACAAAACATTTTTCTTCTAAAAGTTAACTCTGAATTCACCCGTTGTGGTGCTCTGAGTTACTTCCTGTAATTTCTCTCCTCCACACATTACTATTTTGCACTGAAGACTGTTGTTTTCTTATCCTTTATCCTCTCAAAGTTCAGTCACCGAGTCATTTGTTGCTGTTGTTTCCTCGAATCGACTCCATAGTCTAAAGTCTTATTTTCTTGCGCCAATATAACTAGAACCCATTATATCAAAGGTGTGAAATCTAGCCACTTCTTCAAAGCCATATCCCACGCGAAGACAAAGTCTCCCGAGAGAGCCCTCTCCAGGTCCGAAAGGCTAGTTTCGGGCCTCAAAGTTGGTTGAAAAAGTTACCTTCGTCGTATGTTTATCAACCGAATATATTTACGGAGTGATAACATTATGGCGCCACTACTGGGGACGAAATCGAATAGATTTTCTTTGGGAGAATGACTAACATTGCAGTTTTACCCCTGAGGGTAATAGAGGGACAAACATTCATATTGGATGAAACTTTTACCCTGGTGACTCCAGTCAAAAATACTAATAGCATCAAGTAGCATAGTTCAGGAACCCTCACTTCGAAGATGATCTATACCAGAGAAAATCCTAACCCAAACCCTATGAAGCCTGTGTACGACCTCGAGAAGATTATGCGCAAGACTATAGAGCAAGCGCCAGACCCATTCTATTACCTGGACAAAAGTATGTCCTTACCAAAATACGACGTGAAAAGCATCGATGACCTTGAGTTTGACACATTCTTTGAACAAACCCTTTTCAGGTCTAAGTCAGAAACCAGCTTGGATGAGGTAGTTTTCGACCATAAGAGATTCCAAGACCTAGTATCTAACAATATCCCTCAAAACCCCAACCCTCCTAGAGCCATGGCCACCAGATTCTCCCCCCTCATTCTGTCAGTCCAACTGCATGATCTGCCCCAAAATTACAGCTAGAGAATTAAACTCTATGATGTTGAAGGGACGTTTCAGCCCAGAAGCTCTGGGATTGGTTCAATGATTTCATTGACTTGGAAGAGGTAGACTATGCAAACATGAAAATGAGGTTGTTCACACAGATTTTTAAGGGGGAGGTGAGGAAGTGGTTCAAATACCTACGACCAAAAAGTATTCAAGACTTCCCCGCATTCGAAACATATTTCATCAACAGATGAGGAGACAAGAAGAACCCCTTACAGCTGTTAACACAGTACAATAATATGAAGAAAGCATCGGAGGAGATGATGCAAGAATTCTCATACTGTTTTATGAAGGTTTATAACTTAATTCTTGAAAAATTCCAACCACCTCCTGGGGCTATGCAGTTGCGATACACTGACTCTTTCGACAATGACTTCGCTCTGTTGCTGAGAGAAAGAAGATCGAAAAAATCAGACGCGATAATGAGAAATGCGATCGAAGTCGAGGTAAATATGATGGTGTTGGGGAAGATCAAACAGAGATTCAACAGAGGCGATAAGAATCCCCAAGGAGATGTGCAACCATCAATGTCGAGATCCGCAGATGACAAATTCGACCTAATGATGAAAACCATGGAGAATCTAATGGAGAGGATGTCTATGGGAAACAAACACGTTGCCTGAGAACAACATGACCCCCATCCCAGGAATAAGAACCTCATGAGGTGATAGGTCCCTCAAATCAAATAGAGGGAACAAAGGGAGTAGAGAGATCAAGGTGACCAACAGACAAGGTCTTCATTCCAAAACAATTATGCAGATGAAGACTTCGATCAGATGTTCGAAGACCAAATGCATTGTTGCGATGACAATAACCCATGCGTGTTCTTGAAAAAGATCGAACATGATCGGTACATGAGCAGAAACGACGATTTTGTGTTGGAGACAGACAATGCATGGATTTGGGAAACTAATGATGCATTGTCCTAGGAAACGAAAGAGTTTAGAAAAGGTTATCAGAACGCCATCATGCAGTTTGAGAAGAAATATAACCTCAGGAGCAAGGAAGCATCTATCAAGCCTCAACAGGCTAATCCCATAAGGAAAACTCCAACAAACACCCCTTCCATAAGTCGACCGAGGCCATACAGCATGACCAAGGATGCGATGGAGAAGGCAAGGTCAAAGGAGGAGGCCCCAAAGAAAACTCCAGAAACAAGCCGAGAAGCGGGTGGAAAAGAGGTAGAGAAAGTCTGCCCTCCTTTTAACTTTGAGCATGAAATGGATAAAATCAAAATATTTTTCTTGTTCAACGAACTTATCAAAAAGGGCGAGTATCGGGAGAAGATTATTAAAATGTTGAAAATGGGAGGGCCCCCCAATACTTTGAATGTACAAGACGATCACCCTACTATTCTATTTGGTCCCACATTGAGGAGACAAGTGATACTGAGGACATACCTTTGTTCTATGTCAGTCTGAAAGTTCATGACATGACCCTGCATAACACCATGATGGATTCCAGAGCATCGCACAAACTCATGCCAAAGGTGATCATGGATGAACTGGGTTTGGATATCTCTAGACCCTATAAGGACCTTTTCTCTTTTGATTCAAGGAAATTCAATTGCTTCGGTCTCATCAAGGATTTGGTTGTGTCATTGGCCCAAATTCCTTCAAAGAACATGGTTATGGACGTGGTCATGGAAGACATACCCCCTAATTTTGGCATGTTGTTGTCCAGATCATGGGCTGCGAAGTTAAAGGGGACCCTGCAAATGGACATGTCATATGCCACCATTCCTATCTTTTGCCAGGACATACGGTTGTACAGGGAAGTACTGCTAAAATACATGGTAAGCAACAAAATGCAGCCAAACAACCACCCCATATACTCCATTGACACTGAGGTTGGTTCTTCTATTTTCTACAATGACTTGAGTTTCGAAGAGGAAGAGTCGACAACCATCGTGACAGCTGATGAGGAAACTGTGTGGAAAGAAGCAGAGTGCGTTGACCTAAATGACCACATGGAAAAACAAATATGGAACATGAGTTTCGATGGCGCTGTTAGAAAGGAATGAGCAGGTGATGGCGTATGGGTAAACCATCCTTAAGTGGGCACAAAACTGTGCTCATACAAGCTCGTGTTTGAATGCACAAATTACATGGGCGAGTATGAGGCATTGATTATGGTCCTGAAGGTGTTGAAAGAATTAGGTGAAAACAGGATAGCAGTGCATGAAGACTAAAAAATGGTCATAAACGAGGTCAAAGGCATATATCAAACAAATCACCCTAGGATGAGAGCATACAGAAACTTGGCGTTGGAGCTTCTAGAGGAATTTTCAGAGTATGATATATCTGCTATCTCAAGGGAGAAAAATCAAATTTCCAATGCGTTGGCCACCTCAGCCTCAGTTTTTAAGATCCCCATCTTCCCAAACAAAAAATATGAGATTGAAGTCAAACACAGGCTGACAATGCCTAATAATATAAAATACTGGCAGGTGTTTGAGGACGACAAGCCGGTAGAAATATTTCTTCAGATGAGGGACGAGTTCTCTAACACAAATATTGATGACGAATGTTGCTGCAATGAATATGGGAGCGTGAATGCGCGCAGTAATGACGACCCTTTCCAGAACCAAATCGCGGGAAGGGACATAATACAACTGAAAAATAACATCATTCTGAAGGGGTTAGTGCTGTTGGAAAACCTGTTTGACAAAAATGACGTGGCTAAAAATCCAAAGATTGCTTCAAGTGAAGAGGACGTGGAATACTGCAACATTGGGACTGAGGAGAACCTGAAAATGATAAAATTATTGAAAACGATCAGTCCAGAGGTTAGGCAAGACTACGTCAAGCTCATGCAGGATTTCCCCGACGTTTTCGCATGGAGCTATGACGATTTGAAGGTGTATGAAACTGAAGTAATACAGGATGTCATCCCTCTCAAAGAAGACCAAAATTCGTTCAAACAGAAACTACGACGGATAAATCCCCTACTACTGTCGTTGATTGAGAAGGAGGTAAAGAAACCATTCGAAGCTAATATTATTGTTTCTTTAATATTCTGGGTAGATAATTTGGTACCTGTAAGAAAGAAGAGCGGTGAGATAAGACTGTGTGTGGAATTAGGAAACTTGAACAAAGTGTCCCTAAAGGACCACTACCCTCTCCCTAAAATGGATTATATCCTACAAAAGGTGGTGGGGTCCCAGAAGATGTCCATGCTGGACGGTTTTTCCGGGTATAATCAGATCATGGTCCACCCAAAAGACAGAGAAAAAACAACTTTCACAACTCCATGGGGAACGCTCATGTATGCCAATATGCCCTTCGGCCTGATGAATGTTGGAGCTACTTTCCAAAGGGCAATGGATATCACATTTTCTGACGAAAAGGACAAGTTCATTGTGATATATATGGATGACATCACGGTATGCTCCGCCTCTAACGAACAACACCTCGAGCATCTAAAGAAATTTTTCCAGAAGTGTAGGAAGTTCATCATATCACTAAATCCAAATAAATCACATTTCGGGGGTGGAAGAAGGGAAGTTGTTGGGACATATTATCTCGAAGGAAGGCATTAATATAGACCCCAGCCGAGTTGAAGGAATCTTGAAAATGAACACTTTGTGCAGTAAAAAGGAAGTGCAATCCTTCCTAGGAAAAGTAAACTTCTTGAGGAGATTCATCCCGATCCTAGCAAAGATCATAAATCATATAACCTGCATGCTCAGAAAGGGAAATGAGATCAAGTGGAACCTGGAGGCCAAGAAATCTTTTGAAGATATCAAAGCGGTGCTGACTAGTGCCCTTTTGCTAGCCAGTCTAGACTTCATGAAGGATTTCATCCTGTTTTCATTCGCCTTAGAGCACACTATTTTCGGCGTGCCGTTGCAGAACGATGAGAAGAACTTCGAGAAACCTATAGCCTATTTCAGCAAGACATTGAGGGATTCTCTACTAAGGTATGCCATTATGGAAAAACAAGCATATGTCTTAGTTAAAGCCTTGAAGGAGTTCAGGACACACATATTGCACTCCCACATTATTGCTTATGTGCCCAACAATTCAGTTAAGGATATCCTGACTCAGCCTGACCTTGAAGGGAGGAGAGGAAAATGGATAACGACCATGTTGGAATATGACCTGGAGATCAAGATGAAAAAACTAATTAAGGTCTAGGGCCTCGCAAAGCTAATGGTGCAGTCGGATTGCGACGTTGTGGGAATAAATTTCATTGCCGATCTCTCAAAGATCCATCAAGAATAAATGATTGCGCAGGTGTCCCAGGAGTTCGTCGATTCACTATGGTATGCATATATCATCTATGTGTTGAAGAATATCCAAGCCCCTCTAGATGTAAGTAAGACTAAGTCTAGATTTCTCAAGCTTAAAACAGTGAATTTATGTATCCTGGACAACTCATTCTATTGGAGAGATCCTGGGGGAATGTTGCTGAGTTGTTTGCTGGAAAATTATGGGAAGCGAGCCACAAAAGAATTTCACAAGGGCGACTGTGGGGCACACCATTACTGGAAAACCACCACGCACAAAATCCTCAGGGAAGGTTACTATTGGCCTACCATTTTCGCAGACATGTACAAAGAAGTCTCTAGCTGCCACGAATGTCATATTTTTGACGATAGAAGAAAGTTGTAGCCCCTGCCAATAAATCCGATCTCAGTCGAGGCACCGTTCATGCAGTGGGGTTTGGATTTCATAGGGGAAATAAATTTTCCATCCTCGGCACAACACAAATGGATACTCACGACCACCGACTACTTCATGAAATGGATAGAAGCAATCCCCACGAAGCAAGCTACTGACGTATTCATCATCCAATTCCTAGAGACAAACATCTTGTCGAGGTTCGAATGGCCTGCCAAGATCATAACAGACAACGCGACTGCATTCAAGTCTAAGAGGATGGAAAAGTTTTGTCAGGATTACAATATAACCCTGGGGCATTCTACAACGTAATACCCACAAGGAAATAGGTTAGCAGAATCCTCGAATAAAATCTTAACCCAGATCATCAAAAGTCTCCTGCAAGACAATAAGAAATCCTGGCATAAAAAACTTATCTATGTGTTGTGGGCAGATCAGGTTACCACCAAGAAGTCCATCTCAACGTCACCTTTCCAGATTGTATACAACGTAGACGCAATTTTCCCTACCACACTAGGGTTTCCCATCATAAATTTGTTGAAAGAGCAGGGGGCCGAGCCAAATGATGCACAAAGAAGAATAAATTAGCTGGTTCACACACAACATATGAGGGAACAAGTCTACAATCGGTCACAGATCCACTGGGAAAATATGAAGAAAGCCTTTGACAAGCATTCCAAGCTAGAGGATTTTCGGTTGGGTGATCTAGTGATGAGATGGGATGCGAGAAATGAGGACAAAGGAAAGCATGAAAAGTTTGATAACCTATGGACGGGTCCATTCAGAATCAGTGCGCATCGTGGAAATAATGCTTATTTTCTGGAAGAACTGAATGGGGAGTGCATTAGTTGGGGGCCTGTAAACGACAGGTTCCTCAAACATTATCTGATGAAATAAATTATGTTTAAGCCATTTGTCATTGTAAATAGTTGTGTTTATTTTTGTGTCAAGTCAGTAGGTCAGCAGAAAATTGAAGCTCGAAGTGAAGGCCCTGAGTTTAATGCCGAGTCTTTTAGAAACTATGTCAATAGGTTTAGGTTGCATCTTGTTTTTTATGTTGTAGTGTCAAAGAGTCGAAATAAGGCCCAATGGTTAGGCACTTGGTATATTTTTCTTTTCTACCTCATAGGGAGGATAACATCCCTATTGGATCCAGCTATTAGCGCCGCCATTTTTCTTTCAGTTAGAGTTGGTTTTCGGTCGGGTTATGGGCCATGTGTCCAAACATGTGAAGTCAGGTACGTAACAGTGAAGGGTTCGAAGTCATCAAGTGGTCAGTTGGCCCTTGGAAGCGGTAAGGGATGTTAGAGTCGAAACATGCGTAAATGGTACGGGTATGTTGTTACCAGAGAGTTGGGTCATGTTAAAAGGTATCTTCTATGTGCCCCAGGTCAAGTCAAGTAGTTAATTGAAGTCATGTCAACAAGTGTAGAAAATATTATCAGTTCATTATGAAGGTTGAGGGAATGAAAAATCGTGGTGTTTGTATCATGTATGCCCTGTAGCCCTTATCACATGTACCTTACACACAGGGATGTGCCATCGCAAATACATAATTCGATCCAAAACATCCAGTCGCCATGAATTCACTATTCCTTGACACGTTTCCTCCTCCCACCCAATTATTTTATAAATCCCAGAGCTCCTACACCCATGTTATTTGTGAAATCAGATTTAGGCTATATCTGTGAGTTTTCTCGTAGGCCCAGGTCAATCAAATTCTCCATCTTTGGCATTCTTCGGAGCCACCGCGTGTAGGATAAACACAAAGTGGGCACACAAAGTGGTAGAATCAATAGCCCATAAATAAGGGCACACAAAGTGGTAGAATCAATAGACCCAAACCCCAAAGTGATTGGGATTCATTCTCACTCACAATAGGCATCCCCAAGGATAAAAGAGGGATTTTCCCCTTACCCACGTGAACAACGACATCACACCACGCAGAACCGAGAGTGGAAGGAATTGCACATGAAGGAAAGACAAAGGAATCCCTCTCTCCCCAATAGCGGATACATCGAAGGAGGGACACACCAAGGAAAACAAGTAAGTTGGGGAAAATCGAATCTTAGATGAGTCACATGCATGACTAATCACTGAATAATTACTTATGTGCATTGCCCACTTGGAGCCTTTGGAAGGTACCAGCTGAGAAAGTGGGAGAAGAATGAGGAGGATGGATGCCAGGGGTGCAAGTATTCAAGAGACATATCAGTAGCTGAAACAAGTGAAGCTAGCCATTGCTGAATTGTACCAAGAGAACAGAGAGTTGAGACAACAACTAGTGACAAAGACCATAGAAGCATCAACAACATGAGGTTGCAAAGGGAACATGACGTGGCTAAAAAGACAACTTAGAGAGGCACAAGATACGATTGTACAGTTGGACAAAGCTCAATGGATGGTGGAAGAAAGGTATGCCAAACTCTCTAGAGAATGTGAAGTGACTGAAGAGATAGCCCGTGCAGCTCTCGCCAGCGAGTAGAATAAACAATATTAGCCGAGTTCGTTCCTGAATTTGCAAACATAAGGAAAATATTGACAATTTTGAAGGAGACATTTCACCATTTTAATAACGGCCGTGATTTGTCTACAACCACTTGTCGCACACACTTCCCCCAGCAAATGAGCACCCGGTAGAGAATCAAAGTTGTTACATCTGACAACGGGTCACTGACATACACTTTTCCACACAAATACTTGATCGACAACCGAATCCCCATGGCAGATTACAACGATGTAGCCAGATGTATCTTTTGTCTATTTTTGGAAAATGTCATGCGAAGAGTTTTGTAATGCAGAACAATTAGTTCCCTAGTTTGTAGAGATAGCAATTAGAAGAGTAGGGTAGCCCAAGCAGTGCCCTCGTTTATATATTTGATCTTTCTGATGTAAGCCAGGTTGGTTGGAAAAACTGGTATAGATAGTAGCTATTGTATGCAATTTGAGTTCAGCCAAAACTTAATGCAAAAGTTCTATAACTTTGATGAAAAGATTCTAATTGTAGCAGTTGGATGAATTGTTTTCCCTTCTTGCGTATGTGCTTACTATTATCTTTACTCATATCTTTTTCTGTCTAATTCTGAACAAATTTTTGAACCTATGGATTCGTTGTGCAACACCCCTTGTTCACGTCATTTAGACAAAACGTTTTTCTTCTAAAAGTTAACTTCCTGTAATTTCTCTCTGCCACACATTACTATTTTTCACTGAAGATTGTAGCTCACTTATCCTTTATCCTCTCAAAGTTCAGTCACTAAGTCATTTGTTTTCGTTATTTCCTTGAATCAACTCCATATCCCAAAGTCTTATTTTCTTGCGCCAATATAATGAGAACCCATTATATCAAAGGTGTTAAATATAACCACTTCTTCAAAGCCATATCCCGTGTGGATACTGAGTCTTCCGAGAGAGCCCTCTCCAGGTCTGAAAGGCTAGTTTCGGGCCTCAAAGTTGGTTGATAAAGTCACCTTCATTGTCTGTTTATTAGCTGAAGAGATTTATAGAGTGCTAACACCTAGAAGGGTGACATGACTCCCTAGTAAGTTGATCTCCCTTTAGGATGGGTTTCCACTGGGTGGGTTTGTGAAAGGTCATCGTCTGTTCCCTCCATACTTACCATTTTCCATCTTTATTCCTCTCATATTCTCCTACCTTTGTTCGGGCATTAGTATTGGCCACACTAGGAAGGGTTGTACCTTGCCTTGTGGAAAGAAGGGGCTAAAGGCCCAAAGGGTAAAATTAGCTAGCAAGAGTTAAAAGCCAAAGATGAAAACTTTGAGATGATTCACCCAAGGATTCCCGAGAAAGCAGTAAAAGGATTCTTAGTAAGAAAAGGGAACCTATAAGATAAATAAACACTTAAGGTATTAGTTGGTGGATAGGAGGTCTCATCACGAGCCAACCTATTATGACAATGGGCATGTAGCGATATGAAACTACCACCTATCTGGTCACCAAAACATGGTAGTGACTCTTGGTGGCATATCCAAGAGAAAGGGGGTCTCATCACGAGCCAACCTTCTCATATTAGTGAAATGTTTGTGGATAACGCTGTCACTTATGGTCACCAAGCTAGGATAGTGTCTCTCAGCTCTTCCCTTGAAGCATAAAAAATGAAAGATCAAAAGCAATGAAGGTAAGAATAAAAGGAAATGAATGGAATAGGAAACAATGGCATCCATGACAAGGTGCAACTCACCCTCTACAAAGGCACCCACAGGTAAGATTTACATTTCCCTATTATAATTGCACCCCTTGCCAAAACACTTACCCCACGCCACCTCATACTCTTACATGACCTAGATTGGCTCTTGCCTAGGAAACACCCCAAACTTAAAGAGGATTATCCTAATAGGACACCCTGAGACCCTCTCCAAACTTAACTTGTTAAATTACATAACGTATTTGAGAAATTGTCTGGGTAAAGGGGGGTTTGGCTGCACATGTTTGGGTGATTTGATTATTGGATGTTATTTACATGTTATGATCCCTGTGACTTATGAACCCCTGGAGGTCATACTTGTTGTTGTTGTAGGACCTCGCCCGGTGGACAGGTACACATGAGGGAATGATTAGCTCAGACCTTCATGGGGATGAAAGCCCAAAGATGCATGTTGTAGCGACAACAAGGAGCAAGAATACATCAGAGATTTGCACCAGGAATAAATAAGGATGTCACCTTTGGAGGCACCCTAGAAGACCTAGACCCAAGGGAATATTTCTCTTCCGTATAGATGTTGGCCCTAGAAGGCCCATGATGCCATCATCATGACCCTGGACGTTATCTAGAGCTAGGGTTTATGTTTTGGAGGAATTTATGAGCCTAGTGGCATGTGTGGGATTCATCTGGGGCCTTTGGAGGCAAAGCGCCCTACATTTTAGGCCCAACGTTCCACCTAAGGGCCTCAACATCACCCTATAAGGGCATGGCATCACCCTTGGAAGTGTTTTTAGATGCTAACTAATTTTATTTATGTCTAAATTGAATTTATTTGTAAATTGGCCAGGCCAACCTTTATTTGACTTGGAATTAATTAAAGGTCACCAATTTTGTATAAATAAACATAAAGTACATTCATTTTTAGAAACACACCTCCTCACACAAGATGAGAGGTCTGAAATTTGCGCCCTAGAAGGGCTATTGGCTGAAATTGTGAGGTGCACTCTTGTATAAAGCTGATTTTTTGCAAGTTGGATCAATCTTGGAAGCTTGTATGGTGATCTTGCATGGTATTTCATGATTATTCATGGTGCAGGTAGGTAAAATCGACATTTTTTCATCTATTGAATGGTTTATGTATGGTTTTATTTTCGCATACAAGGTTATGAAATTTCATGATATGCTTAATGCTTGAAGTAAGGAACTTAAATTGCTACTTTCTTACTTTCTATTTGCCAATCTTTTCATTGAATTGATCTAGTAACTAGTGAAACCATAGAGCCCTAGTTTCCTAGCACTCTAAGGTGTTGACCTAGTTATATTTTCCTAAGTTCTTATCCCATAATAATCTTAAGGAGTGCAAGGTGCTAGGGCCTAGAATTTAATACACCCTAGTATCTTGTTTTCTTGAGGAAAATGCATAGGGGGACTTAAGTTACTACTTCTCCTGTGCATTCCTATTGGATTTTTTTGCACTATCAAAATTGAATTGCAACCTTATAAGAAGTCATCCAATTGACTTCATAAGCCCTAGAAGGCACTAGTTCTAGCCTATCTCTTATTCAATGATTGATTAAACACTCAAACTCTCTTCCTTGAATATTTTGCTAACTTCTACTAACCCTAAACTAAACTAATTCATTAACTAACTTGTTGTTGTTGCAAATCACTGCTACAACCATACTAATTCATACTAATTTCTTGCATACACATACATAACTTGCACCTAAATCATTCAAAAATTTCTTATGAGAATTTCCAAACAATCTACTAGATAAATGCTCAGTTTATATGGTGTTTTCTTGCAATTATGAGGACTAGAACTTGTTGTTGTTACAAAATATTGCTACAACCATCTAACAACAAAAAATTCTCTGCAAAATTAACATTTAAGGCTGGCCAGACATTGCCAAATTTTCTTGTGACAATTAATTATCATTTTTCCCAGTTAAAGCTACATTTTCTTGTCCTTTTAAAGAAATTTCAAGGCATATTTTTTGTTGTTGTTACAAAATACTTATTGTTGTTGTAAAATATTACATTGTGTTGAGGGGTCCTAAATCCCTTTAACTCAACCGTAGGAACCAAACCTGTCACCGAGGCCCAATTAGACTCTGCAATGTTTGATAGTGGAATGGTTCTCCAGATCTGTCGATCCAACCAAATAATCGATGGGCTTTAAGTAGTGATTGACATGATGTCTTCTTATGAAAGTTCCTTCTTCGGTTTAAATGTTCTCTTTTTGTATTTTCTTTTACTAGGTGGGGCTGGTAAAAATATGTGTGTTGGTATAAACCAGTTGGTAAAAAGGGGAATCTTAACTAATGAAGAAGGATGAGCTTGGGATAACCCTCGTGCTCAAGCATGCAAACAAAGATTTTCACATCTGTGACAAGCCTGATACTTATACATCAACTTGCTGGTATTTTAATTATTGACTGAGATACAATTGTCGAAAGAAAACATACATGTAATAAAATGATGGCAATAAAATTAGTTTCCTTAGCTCTAATCACTAATCACAGATTAACACAACGATTTGCTTTCCACCATTGGAGAAAAGAACTATAAAAATATTGAATCAAATATCTTATCAATAGATTCAAAAAATCTTACTCGTTACAACATCCATTCATGAAGCAAAAATAGGAAGTAGTTCCTCCTCAAATCCCATCACACATGCCTTTTATGAAAAACAAAAGTTTGTCTCAAGTCCTAAACAATAATTCTCAATTAAGGTAGTTCCGAAATAGTTCTTTAGAATTCCAAAAATGAGGGTCTTTGCCCAAACCATCGACCCTTTCTGAAAGGTTGATCCTCTTATTTATAACAAATCATTAACTAAAAATAAATATCGAAAGTGCAAGCTAAGTAAAACAAAACATTGCCACATGGAACTTCCATCTCTCTGTCTTCTAAGAGTCATCTAATGGTTTCACTGAAGTGGATGAATCTTCTAATAGTCTGACCATTTGACAAACAGTTCCTCGCATGTGTTGGCATATGAGAATTTGTGTTGGTCCATCGGGGCCAAAAGGATCTCCTTTACTTATACTCCACATGCCTGATACTTGACTATCTTGACCCTTAACTGTTGTAATATTATTCGAGCCTTGAACGAGTGCTCCATAAACTATTGTACTTGTCCCGACGCCATGTTCACCACCTTTTCTATCTTTGCAATCCATGTCGAGTCTTGTTTTGCATGTTGTTTGACTATGCCATGCAAGTCAACAAAGTCCTTGGGTGAGCCGAATTCTGGGAGACCGATGTCTTTCATCTCCCGATTAATCTTGACCCAACTTATTTCGTAATCGACCCATTTCTCTTGAATCTCCCTCTGAGGTTCTTGGGCCATTTTCACCCAGTATTTGATCAATTTCCTTATCCGATCTATGTTGTTGTCCCTCAGCACCCGAATGTCATGCTCTTCGATGTCTTGACCCTTTTGAACCATGTTGATGTAATCAATTCTTTCCACTGCTTGGTGGGCCTTCTTGCACCATATTTCCACATCTTTACAGGTCACTAGCACCATAAAAGTGTCTTATTGGAAGTCGTCTATCCCTGCAGTAAAAAGGTGTTGTTCATTTGTGAATTTTCTGTAAGGATCTTGGAATTCACTTCTCAAAAATATCGTGGCTTGTGTGGAGTCCTAATAGTATTTTGTCAAATTGCGTAGATGCTCCAACTCCTTTAGCACAATGACCAACTCCTCTTCATCTTTCCTTTCTCTATCCAGGTTGGCATCTGCGATCGCCATCCCTACTCCGATAAGCTTGGACTTCTTGGCATTCTCTGTGTTGATCAATTTATTCTTTGTGGTGATGAGGATCAAACTGTCCAAAGTAAGCCTCCTTTTCTTAGTGGTTATGTTCATGATGGATTTCCTCTTTCGGTCGTAGGTGATTTATTGTATATTGACGACCTCATCAACAGGTTCGTGGATTTGTGGTTCTCCCCAAGTAAGAGTGTTTCCCATTCTCCCGACGGTGCATATTTGTTTAAGAATGGGTTGTTGAACCTCTTATGTATGTATCGATGGCTCAACCTCTGGTTGTTTCTCATCGGGTGGTAAGGAACTGGCCAAAACCAAGGAATTAGGGGCAAGTTCGGTACTTACTTGGTAATCGACTATTGAGATGCCAATTTCCTGTTGTGGAATTTATTCTTCTTGTTCACCCGATCCTATCTCATCCCTTGAGCTGTCCATTGGGGTTCCCTATATGTCGAGTGGATCAACGTCCAAGGAACTTCCTACCTCATGCTTGTTTTGCAGACAACTTTGAATTGGAGCATTGAGACTCGAGGTAGATGCTCTCTTGGGTTATTTTTCCTCTATAATTTGCACTGGAGAGACTAGGGACACCTTTGAACTCTCCTCACCATCATAGATGGTTATCAAATAGAAAAAGTTATTTGGTACACATGTTCTCCTTGATGTCCTCGCTATCTTGGGTTGGGTCAAAATTTCCCCTGGTGATCCAGTGTGCAGGGGTGGCACCTCAGGGTTTTCGGACCCGGTGATTTCTTCAAGTCGTATTGGCTCTAGGCCACTTGGTTCCCCTCGGATTTTGATTGGGTTATCAATGGGAATCCTCATCATTTATATTAGATCAGGGTCATTTTACAATCAATCAATGATACTTTGCACCTCTTCTATCAAGAGTAATCCCCTTCTATGTGCCTTTGTTGTCTATGTCGCTCTGATTTCTTCCCTGGATCTGAGGGCCTCTTGAGTCGACTAATCTATTGTTTCCACTTGTTCATCCAAGCTCATGGTTTTGAACCTGTTCATGTTTGGATTGGCCATTCTCTGCACCACCTTGTCCCAGTCCTGGGCACACTCTGTGAAAATCTCATCCTCAAACTTATCATGAGCATATGGCCAATAAGAAGATACCTGTGAAGCATGTTGGAGGACCGGGCCTTTAGGGTCGTGCTTGCGGAATCAACCTGTCGGGAACTTGAATTCAATTTGTCTCAACCCTTCTAGTTTGGCTTGAGCAGTATCTTTCACTAGATAAAAATCTATATGAAAATCGTAGGCTATGAAAGACCGCTTCCTTTCCTTGACCAATGTGGCGTTGTACCCCTACAATATAGTCTGATAGAAGATTTACCCCGCTATGAGTTGGTATAGGACATGAGAAGGTATGAGATGTGGTGCTCCAGTGGCCCTGAACACCCTAATGTAGGTTGATCGTTCATCTAAATACCAATGGCCTACTTTTGCTACCATTTTCTTGGATGCTATAGATAATCTTGGGCATTCCTTCCTGAAAATAATAAAATGAATATGGGCGATGAATTCATCGCATATGAGTGCATAAGATTTCTTGTACCTGTTCTCCCATAGTATGATGAAGTAGACATGGACCAGGAGCTACACAACATGCCAGTTTAAATTCATGTCCGCGAAGACATTCCTTGCGCACATGACATCGAGAAGGTACGAGGCCATGTGGAAAGTGGGTGCCTCCCCTTATTTTGGCGTCTAAGCCTATTGTAAACAGATGATTAATTGTTTTGAGATTATCCCTCCCCATTTTAAGCTTCTCTCGAATATCACCATTGTGTATGCCAACGCCATCCATTCTTCTGAAAACTTGGAGCAATCCTTTTATCCATATAGCCAACAGATGAGAGCCATCAAATAGTTGTATGGCTCTCTAAGGTTAATTGTCCCGTACCATCCATTTCTCCGGTTAGTACTTATTTTCTTCTTTCCACCATGATGCCATCAATCATTTGGTGTCATGGAATTCATCGAAATTCACCACGAAGTCCATGTTGAGTCGTTGTTACACCTCAAAATTACTCACTTCGATAGTGTCGCAAGTGTCATCATTACAAGTGTTGAAAGTGTCGCATCTTGTCCGCAAGTGTCGCATCTTGACTAGAAGTGTTGCAAGTATAAAAAACATAATACTTCCATATTTCATATGTCATGCCTCTAACGACATCATAAATACACTTAATACACCTCAAAGGTTAGTTTGGAAGAAGAGAAATCACTTGACAGGAAGTACAAGCCTTTTGCCATTGGAAAAAACACTCAAAAACTAAATTTTGGAGAGGAGCGGTCCCTTACCCACTGTCAGGGAGTGTTTGCGTTCCCTGAGCCTCTTTGGGGGAGTTCTTGAGTTCCCTATTCACCCTTTTGGGGGAGGACTACCCTTTTTTTAGCAAATTCTGGGTTTGTTGAGGCAAATAAGGGAAGAATCCCTCAATTCCTGAAGGTAGTTGGATTCGAATAGATGGTCAAGGAATGATCTTAGGGGAGATCCTCAAATGAAGGAGAGGAATCCTCAACTCATCCCAAAGATATCTCAAGTGGTTGGACCTCTCCAAGGTTATATAAGGAGGCCTTCTCATGCTGAAACGTACAATGGAGACTAGAGATTGATACCAAACTTATGATCCTATAAGTGGTATTGACAGAATACAATGGAGATTGAGAATTATACCTAACTTATGATCTCATAAGAAGTTATTGACATGGAAAACAATGTAGACTACAGATTGATACCAAACTTATGATCCTATAAGTGGTATTGACAGAATACAATGGAGATTGAGAATTATACCTAACTTATGATCTCATAATAAGGTATTGACATGGAAAACAATGGAGATTGAGAATTATACCTAATTTATGATCTCATAAGAAGGTATTGACATGGAAAAGATTGGAGATGTGAAACTTATGATATCATGAGTGAGATGTCATCAAAGCAATCAATGTAGATTACTTGAGCAAAGGGGTTGGACAAGGAGAACTGGAAGAAGCTGTTGCACCTTCATTCAAAGGATTGTAAGTACTTTTACTTGTTGTCATTAATAATCAATGCTTGGACTGTTTCTTTCAAACTTGTGCTTGTTCCAACGTGAAATCTAGTGGCTTAACTCCAGAATGATCATCAAAGGTTGGAGACAATCCCCCCCAAGCTTCAAATCAATCACTGACTTTGAGGTTGTCACCAATTTATGTACTAGATGGAGAAAAAGGATAAGGGTGGATGAAATGAAGGTTCAAGAGAGGTGACTATTTCATTTTTGAATGAGCTTGACATAGGAAAAATAACTATGCTCAGGGCTCCGGGTTCAATCCCCATATTGTTGTTTCATTTTTTAACGAGCTTGCTACAGAGAGGAAAACTATGCTCAAAGATTATGTTTCATTTTTAACAAGCTTGCTACAGAGATGAAAACTATGCTTGTGACCTCTGTTTCATTTTTTAACGAGATTTCCACTGAGAGAAAAACTATGATCATGACAGAATGATAAATTATGTATCAGATCTCTCAAGTATGATAAATTATAACCAACGCATTGAAAGAGTTGGGTACATACCTCTGAAGCTTGTTAAACCTGGTTTTGATAATCAAGGGGTCAGTACAGTCTCAGGACGCTCACTTTTCTCCTTTGGATGCTCTAGAATTCAACTTACATGCAGAATGAATTTGTTCAAAAATCGTTCTAGATATTTAAACAAGGGTGAACTTACCTTGTCGCATCAACCATTCAATTCGGGTTATGAATGTAATTTCATCAAATTTGTAGCCAAATCTTCAAAGATGTTTAAACTTAAATTCATCGTGGGTTGACGGCACAAGCATGGGTGGTAATGTGGTCTATCGGCGATTTCAAAATGTCATTGTCTAATTGGCATATGAGGTAGAAACTAATGTGGGGTCGCGCATTAACTGGTCTATTAAGTGTTCAAATCTGATCGTATTTTATGCCACAAACATCCCATCATTTTGCTAGTTTAGTTGGTGGATCGGGGGTCGGGATTGTGCTTCAAATATTTTCATTGATATATTCTCTCAAAATATCCAATGCCGATTCATTTTTCCATACGGAGATGACGTGGCAAAGATGACTAGGAGGCGTGACTGGGACCTAGTGAACAAAAAAAAATGACTCGGGATGAAACTAGGCCGTACAACCCCCATACGTGATAAAGACACGTGACACTAGAGATTGGTGACTTAATTTGCTCGTGTTAATAATAATCGATACTTTATTTAAGCTATACATTCCAAAACCCCATCCTATTGGCTGACGCTGAAAAGTATCAAGGATCGATGATCGACAATCAACCTACCCAAGTGACCTCATATCGACTCTCTCGAAAAAGTATCGATGTCGAAAATGCATCGGGGATCGAGGATAGACAATATGCTTGTCGCGGACAAAATGATTGTTTTAACTTTTCTAGATTTCCACAACCCTGATGAAGCGCATTGATCATTGACTATCGGTGATTTCTTTATGTCCTTTGTCAATGTCTATCATTCCCTCCTTTTTCCAATGCCAGAGGGGATCGACTATCTCTGGAAACTGTTGTACCTATGTGGTTTCTTTACTTGCTTAAATTTTTTCCGACGTCGATCTTGAGCACGTTAGGTGCAGTGTTAATAGTCAATTCTTAATTTGGGTGTTAAGTTCCTTTAGACACAGGGTTAAAAATTTCAAGCAAACTTGACTTGTGTTGGAGTTACTTCACACACACCTAGGATTTATTTTTCCTAAGGTTTTTATTTGTTTATTAGTCATAATTAGTCATTATTCAGTCTCCTATATTTTAGGAGAGAATATTCCACCTGGAGAATATTATCTTTCAGTTCACATGTAATGACCCTTGATTATACATTATAATTAATTTAATAAGGTAATCCTAAAGGATTAGCTAAATTATAATTATTTATTAAAATAACCTTAACTAATTATTTATTATTAATTAGTTACTCTTGATTATGA
>SNQJ01S0037141.1:68284-80412 GCA_010110895.2 Picea sitchensis | reverse complement strand
AACACTATTTTGGTCCAATAAACTAACCTAGCATTAGATCTATTCTTTTGTCAATATTTAAATCTAGATCTAGGTATTCTTTGTGAGATCTAACCCTAAATTAGTTTATTTCTATTCTTTATTTCATTTGTTATTGGTTTAAAATATTCATATTTCATAGATCTCTCTATTTAGCTGAGTTTGATTGCTTGTTCAAAGATCAAATTTTTGTGGTTAACTTAGCACACACAAGGTTTATTTTTGGGTTGTTGCATGAATTTGGAAGAAGGCCCATAGCCCACGGCCTCTTCCTAAGCCCACGGCCTCTTCCTAAGCCTCACGGCCTCTTTGCTGCCCCAAGCCTCACGGCCCCTTCTTATTCTTCTCCCTAAGGCTCACGGCCTTCCCCTTCTCTTGGCCACGGCCTCTTTCCTTTGACAAGCCCTCGGCCTCCCTTTCTCTTAGCTCTCGGCCCTTCTTCTCGGCCCCTTCCTCAAGCCCTCAGCCCTTCTCTCCTTCCTCACGGCCTATCCTTGAGAAACCCCTCGGCCTCTTTCTCCTTGAGCCTCTCGGCCCACACCTTGTCTAGTGTGAACCCTTGCCTCAGCCTTGTCATACCCTTTAAACTGCTCCTCTTTCAGCTCCATAGTTCACTTGCTGCACACATACAAAAGGAATTGTTGTTAGTTGGTTGTTAAATCTGCATAGCACTCACAAGGAGGTTTTTTTGTTAGTAGAATCCCATCTGCATGCTAGCACTTAACATTGATAATCTTTAGATGCATGGTGGTTGAATAATCTACTGTTGAGACACCTAAATGCTATGCTAAAAATCTCAATTTGATTATCATCTAAAAACTATCATAACAATATTCTAAGGTCATATTACTAAGGTGTGATAGCAGGTCCATATTTCAATCCTTCTTGTGCTTTCAAAGTTGTAATCTTGCTTCTACTCATTGGTACGTACATAAGTATTATTGAAGGGAGGGAGTAATTTTGTCTAAGAGTTTCTTCTTTGTTATAATTCAAGTTATACTTATACTTCTTCTTGTTTTTAAACCAAGAACCTCAGGTTTTTGAAGCGACCCTTTGGCAGGTTACGATTCATCTGTCTTACACCCATAAACTCACACATTCTCACCAGCACCCTAATCTTGTTTACACTTTCAGACCATAAGTTTGGTTGAGATAGGTTTAATAACTTACTTATTGGGGAATTTGTTTATTACATCTAATTTAAATCCACATAATTGGCATAAACTCACATCTAAAAAGAAAACCTCTAATCTAAACACCTAAGGCATTTCTTTCAAGTTCCTTTTGGCATATTACATCTTATGGTGTTTATCTCTTAAGCATCTTGGTTTATAAATCTTATTGCATTTGTGGGATAGCCTTGTTCATATGTTGATGATACCTTGCTTGCACCACACACACATGATGATGCTCGGCTAGTTTCCAACTAGGCTAATTGTTGGTTACATTGTTTTGTATACCTTTTGAGGCTCATGATGAACATGGTTTAAGTTAAATGTGTTTAATGTGTTGATGGTTTAGTTTACATACTTATGCTCTATCTTATGATCTGAATTTCACTTTAAATACACATAAGCATCATCATTGTCACATGTTTATGATATAAACATCTTGTTTCTTTCAAGTTACCATCTTTCGTTTATAATTACACATGCCTATGTTTTATGATTACATGGTTAATTTTCTTTAAAGCTATCATGTGATGATGTGTTAATGGTTTGAGCGTTTACATCTGCTTTATCTTTTATGTGAATGGTGGTATAAGCATTTACTTTAAAGACTCGTTTTTCAAGGCATATGCAGCTTCAAGTTAAAACAAGATAAAATCAAGTGCCTTTAAAACTCTCTTCAAAATAAACAAAACCAACCTAAGATCCACTCGCCCGGATCCTTAAGAACACAGAAACATTAGAGTCTTTAAACTTGTTTTGCCATCTAAAGCGAGGAGGACTGATCTTTGGGGGAAATTAATGAGGACGTCAGAGTGATTCAGATTGGGGGGATCCCGCTATAAAGGCTACTCTAGGCGTAGTGAAATGGTGACCTTGGAAGCTGAAATTTGGAGGTGGCATTGATATCTCAGAACGCAAGGCGGTCATTGTAGAATAAGGAGTTGAGGCCTTTTATAGCCTAGGGGGTTGGGATATTAAAGCGTTTAATAAGAACACTAGTTGCATAGATCACTGTTGTGTATGTGGGGGATGATAGTCGATATATTGTTAGACAACATTCACTTTTGGTAAATCCATTGATATATCTCTCTTTTGATGCTAGTTTTTCTATCTTTATGATGTGGTGATTATGTGTGATCATTTGAATATCTTACTAAGTAATCATTGTATAGTTATTGGATAGACAAGTGTTAGAGTATCCCACTTGGGTATCACTGCTTATCCTTAAGCGCTTGAGTGGATAGTTGCCTGTGAAGGCAGTGCAAGTGGGGTTAAAGGCACTTGGGGCATGCTTGGCCCAAGGGTGTGAAAGCATTGTATCTTTTGTATATCTTGTATTTGTATATCTAATCATTTGTAATATTGTATAATCTTGAGTAATTCTCATTGTGGGGTTTGGGTAGCTTGATCTAGTTGTAATATTTGTTTTAACGAAACACTTGAACATAGTTATTGTTGCCCAACCTTAGGCACTAGTCCTTAGTTGACTTAGAGGGAAGGACCTTCTCATCACTTAACTTAGACTTGCCTTGCATTTCTTTGCTTGTCATATAGGCTAGTTTTCCCTTGACCTATAATCATTAAAACTAACTCCTAGAACATTGTGATTCGTCCATTTTAGTAACAAGGAGACTGACCCCTTGAGCTACCTAGGAGTAAGCCTAGGCGGAAGAATTGCCAAGGTGGCAGGTGTGGGCGGGGACTTAGACATTGTGTCTCAGAGGACAAACTAAGTGGAAACGGACACCCAGCTCCGTTTGCAAGGTATGCATTAGGGTGACAGAGAGTCTTTGGAAGAGTAGCTATGCCGACCGATTAGATGGGCGGTACTGGTTGGTGTAACTTCGTTTTAGGAGGTTGTCTTTACCCAATTTTTCTCTTCCAATGGTGCTCCGGTTTGAACAGGTATATTGAGGCCACTGATTTCCTCTCTTTGGATATCGACAGCGATAACTCTTCACCCAGCAATGTGTTTTATGGTGAAATAACGATTGGCATGATCTGTCTTAGCCCAATGTGCTTTCCATTGTTAAATAACCAGCAACAATTGCGAATTCTCCTTTCTCACGAGTATGTTGTAGCAGAAGCGACTCGATTTGAAATGGAACGAGTTTTTGTTTGACCAGTTCTCAGTTAATGTGACTATTCTCTGGAACATTGATACAAAATTGCAACCCTAACTCCACGCGATGTATTAACGCGATTTGTCTATATGAATTCTTCCCAGCGGATGTTTCTGATGTTACTGGTAGAGGAATTTGTTTCTGATGTTATCTTCAATCGCGTCCGATTATTGCGACATAGATGTAGCATAAATCTAGTATTGAATTTGTCCTTACCGACTCCCCTTTGTGAGTGGTAACCCGTTGAGGGGGGGTCTGTAAGTGTGATAGGGAGTGTGGTCGGGGGGGTAAAGCGGTGGGAGAGCAGGGATCGGTGGTGTGTCGGTTGGGGAGGGAAGAGCTGCGGGATAGGGAAGGGAAACGGGAAGAGGGGGGGGATGTTACGGGGAGTTGGGGGAGGAAAGAAAGAGAGGAATAGGGTTACGGGATAGGGAAAAGGTTCACGGAGCTAGGGGAAAAGGGAAAGGGGCAAATCAAGGGGGCAGGTAAGGATGCGAGGGGAAAGGGGGGGTTACGGGGAATGGGAAGGGTTACGAGGAGTGTGTATTTAGGTGTGGCGAGTTTTGTTTGTTTTGTTTTATTTTTTAATTAATTTATTGGTTTAATATAAAGTACTTTATATAATATTTTTTAATATATATATTTTTTGGTTCTAAATAAAAAAAATCTTTTTTTTATTTATTTATATATATATATTTTTTCTATTATTTATTTTTCTTTTTTTCTTTTTTTTTTTAGTGGAAAAATAGGAATTTTGGAATATGAAGTAGCCAAGGGGCCTGATTATGGTCAAAGACCTTGAGTCCGGATAAACTCGAGGAAATGAAGAAGGGTTGGCTAAACCAACTCAAACAAGAGTTTGAATAAAAGTCTTGACCAAGGGCGGATGAGCTGCTATGATACCAAATAGGGGCGACGAACAAAGTTCCTCACACAAAAATAATTATCAAAATGCTGGAATATAAAGTAATCCCATGTAGGAATAATGTATAAAATATGAATAGATAAGATGTAAGATACTAAAATGGTTAATTGAGGGGGCCGAGAGCATATATATACCTGTGAGTTGCCCTTTACCAATAGTCATGTCCTTTGAGACATGGCCTTTCATTATTAATAGTATTATTTATTAATTATTATGTTATGAATATCTATGGTATATGTATATTTATGTTCATAGCAGGGGAACTACACTTGTACCTCATAGCCTAGTAGCTAATTTACTTGATTACTATTTATAAAACACAAATGAAAGTATCACTACTCACAATAAAATTGGCGAGTCGGACTAATCTTGAGCATACGGTATCCTCCAAAGCGAGTTCTGTATTATTAAATGGGAAGGGTTCTTGTAGTATCAATGTTGCTACAAGCTCTTCAAGAACCAAACATGGTGAAGCAATGTAGAAGTGATAGAGAGATGGGAAGAATTTTGTAGCATAACAACTCTGTCAAGAATGATGTCAAATGAGGTGAGAGGTCTCTTAAATAGCAAAACAACCTAAGGGAGACCCCTCTTGGATCTTCAGCAGTGTCAAACATCCAAAGTGAAGACAACTCAAAGGTAAAACAAACCAAGTGGGAGACTAAGCTTTTAGGGTGAGGGAAAGGAAGAAGGTGAAGTGGAGAGTGAAGTGGCCATTTGAGAGAGGCGTATTGGATAAGAGGGGAGGTCCACGCTCTCATCCAAGGAAAATTCCATCTTTTGATTGAGGTTTCTACTTTCAAATGAGATGTTTCCATATCATTCCAAGATTGAAAGCGTGTGTTACCAAAATGGGTGTGAGTGTCAAAAGAGGAATGCGTGAGCTAAGAGGTGAAGTGCGAGGTAAGAGGGCGTGTGTTGGGGTGTGTTGAAAAGCACTCCTACATGATAATTCTTGGAGAGAGATGGTGTAGGTGGAGAAAGTGAGGGAGCCCACGTTCCAATTTAAAAGAGCTTCCAAGCTTTGACGTTGAGAGGGGATGGCAGTAAGCTCATGAAAAGGGAAGGGATGGAAAGGGAGTGGAGGGAGTGTGGTGGACACACTCTCCAATGTGAAGTGTAAGCAAGGGGAGGCATGAGGTAAGGTAAGAGGGACCCACACCCAAATTGAAATGAATTCTCAAAACTCACATGGGAAAGGGGGACGTGAGCTCATAAAGGGACATAATTAAAATATGGGTAGAAAGGGTAAGTAAAGGGTTTAGAGAAAGGTATGGGTAGGTTGGGTGGGGCCTCTCTTTAGTGCACTTTCTTTTATTCAGATGTAAATATTACAAAATTTACATTTTCCCATTTTAAGTTTAGCAATTAATTTAATGCGTTTTCGAAAAACTTCTAAGTGGACAAACAACCTAACAAAAATTGTTTGGCCAGAGTTGAAACAGGTTGGGAACAGGAGTTATGGCTGACTCTTTGGTGCAAATGCACAATGAGACTCTTAGGGTTCAGGCCTTACAGGGTGGTGATAGTCAGTGGTGCCAAACTTTGAAAAACAGCTGGAAGCTTGTGATTTAGAAATTTGGTGTGTTTGAGAAATATGCATTGCTTGTTCTGGCACTGGCTGCAGGGCGGAAACAGTGAGCCTTCTTTCTACCATGGAGTTTCTTGGGACAGTGAAAAACTCAAAGGAATTAACCATTTGGATTTAGAGCCTATTAACCCTCCCGAGGGATAAAAAACTGAAGAAGACTCTCTAATGAAAAGAAACCCTAAGGCAAGCCGACTATATGATCATAGACCCATTACATTATAAATCCGCGCAAGGGTGCGGTAATCCAGCTTACAATGTGTTGGAACAAAAAATGCCTTGTAGAACCAATTGGTCTTCGACGTATTTGCATCTGTTGATGCATATCTTCATGGTACATGGGTTGACCCCCTAGTTGAAGAGGCGGTCCATGAGGTACTATTTGGAGTTTATTTCTTGGTGAAATACCTTATAGTGTAATAGCTCGTTGGAACCAAGATGAAAATATCTACAAGATAGGATGATGAAAAGTGATTTTCATTGGTCGGAGAAGTCATATAGGCAGGATTAATCACTTTTTGGACTAAAAGGTTCATTAAATTAATAAAAAGTGATTTAATAAGAAATATTAAAGATGAATAAAAGTCACTTGAAGGGAAAAGGGTGAAAAAGGGGGTTATAAGAGAGATAGACTCAGCGAAAGGAGCTCTCCTAATGAAGAAACCCTAAGGCAACTGACCTAACATGATCCATGTAGACCCATTACATTATAAACCTGCGCAGGGGTGCGGTAATCCCGCTTACAAAACTGTGTTGGAGCAAAAAAATGCCTTGTAGAACCAATTAGTCTTCGACATATTTGCATCTGTTGATGCATATCTTCATGGTACATGGAGTTGACCCCCTAGTTGAAGAGGCGGTCAACAGGTACTATTTGGAGTTTATTTCTTGGAGAAATACCTTAGTGTAATAGCTCGTTGGAACCGGGGCGAAAATATCTACAAGATAGGATGATGAAAAGTGATTTTCATTGGTCGGAGAAGTCATATAGGCGGATTAATCATTTTTTGGACTAAAAAGGTTCATTAAATTAATAAAGTGATTTAATAAGAAATATTAAAGATGAATAAAAAGTCACTTGAGGAGAAAAGGGTGAAAAGGGGTATAAAAGAGAGATAGGGTCTCCTATTCTCTTATCATGTTGTTGATCTTTTTCTCTTGTCTCTTTGAGCTATGGAAGCTTGAACGTTTTGAGGGTTTTGAGTGAATAAACCCTAGATATCAGCAAGGAGGTGAAAGATTCATCTGTTCCTGATCCAAGCTTGGTCAAAGTGGTGAAAGATTCCACCCTCACCATTCTATTTAGTTTCAGATCAGATTCAAAAGCAGATTGTGGAAGCAAAGCGCAGGTTTGGGGTTTTCTGCAGAGCTAGGGCGCACTGTCCATGAGAGAAGAGTTTCGGTGGCTTGTGGACCTTGGATCTGGAAGAGATTTCACTTCAGAAGTGTTAGCTATCACCAGGGCGCCTTTTCTCATCATTTTGTTGAGGGTTTTCATGCCATATTCATTATTTCTCCCAGTTGTGTGAAATTCCTAAAGGAGGGTGCATTTACCCTTGGAGATATTGAGTGGGAGATTTCATATTTGTTACTAAAGCCAAAGGATCTCTTCTCATGAGTTCATCTTCTTCAAATTTACAGGATTGCAATCATTCTTGTGAAGTTGGGAGGTCAAAACATCAAATCCAAGTTTCTAGGGTGCGCACGACCCAGGGAGGGCGCAATTCTACTTAGTTATTCATCAGATTGAAGGAAGGAAATACTCCTAGTCCATCAGATATCTTGTATGCAGCTATTGGAGTCTCAGGGAAGCCTATATCTCTCTTTGTTGTTGAAGCTTGAGCTATTCTCAGCCACTTCACATTATTTTTCCATCTCTATTCCAGATTGATTTGTCTCTTGTGTTGAGTTCAATTATATACTTAAATAAAATGCAGATCTGAGGTATTTGTGGCTATTTATTGTGTTACTTCTATTGCATCTTGTTGTGTATATGTTATTTGCTATATTTCTATCATTTATGTGTTGCAAACTCTACAAAACTATCCTAGCGCAACTAAGAAGGCAAAAACATCAAACTGTTTGTCATAATATCCCAAAGAGAAAAACAATAATCCACTAAGTTCCTGATAGCTCTACTCGGGAATATTACAGTGGTATCAGAGCAGAGATTCCTCTCAGCCTGAGGGGTCTTCAATAAATAAAAAAATCTGAGCAGTGGTATCTTTTCAGTGGTCTAGGAGGATGGACACCCCATAAAAGCTTAAGGTAAAACTTTTGCAAGAATTGCAAAGAATATCAAAACAGAATAAGAAAGACATTGCAGCATTGAGAGAGTGGATGTCAGAACAACATAAGAAGAAATTTGCAGCAGACAATAATTTGGGGAAAACACTTGTTGAAATTCAGGAGCACAAGTCTCAAAATTGGCAAACTTGTCAAAAGAAAGAGGAAAGTAGAGCCAAGACTATCATGGCAATGGAAATGTCATTGCATGTTAGTGGATTGGCATGGCCATAGATTGACTCCAAGAATGAGAATACACCAATCCATGATGAGGATGACAGGATAGCAACATTGGACACATCATCGGAGGGTCATGACATGAGCACATATGGTATACAGGAGGATAGCACTTCAGATCATGAGGAGGAGGTAGCATCTTGGCCTTGTGATGGGATTGAAGATGATTTGGGTGTAGATATACACCTAAGGGCGATGGAGCATTGACACAGGAATAGTCATCTTTGGAGCAAGGATTCACCTTACAGGATATGCATATGGATGATTTGTTGGAGGAGTCTCGTGAGTTGGAGAGGCACTCAAGATCAGAGATGATTATGGAGGGACGTGACCCAGAGACAATTGAGGATGTTCATGTCTCACGGGAGCCACCATTATTGAGCTCTAAGACAGTTGAGCATGCACATGCGAATTCCAGAGCAAGGAACAGTTCAAATGAGGACACATCTATGTGGGATCCAAGATTAGACAACTTTAGTGATGAGGATACTTCCATTCAAGGTCAAGAGCCAGTTGACACTCATGGATTGAGTGATGCAGCAATACAGTCAGGACACAAGACAGTGTTAGGGGTTGCAGGATCTACAGTGGTAGGCAGTATCCACAGTTACACGATGTTATCATGAGGCACAGTGGATGTTGAGCAGAGTAGCACAGCAGGCCTTGGGGAGTGCGTTGATGAGGATTCTGTAGCTGACCTTAGCAGCAAGAATTATGAGGTGGCACTTCAGCACGATAGAGGTGTTGATTCACATGACTCACAACACTCGATAGGACAGCTGAAGGTCAGATAGGATATGATCGTGGCAGCCATGAGGCATCTTGATGATACACACGCATTGGTGGCAGGATATTGTTGGAAAGCCATGATGACACAGGATAGTTCGGGTGGAGAGTTTTCCACTGAGGACTTTCATACACTTAGAGATAGAGTAACGGTGATGAAGACCAACTACCAGCATCTCCTTATGGATAGAGATTACCTTTTGGAGATTGGTGAGATATACCATGGCGCGTTGGAGAAGGAGAAGGAAGTGGATCGACTCACTCATGAGTTTGTGAGCATACAAGAATTTTTTAAGAGCACACAGATAGCCCTTCGAGAATCAGAGTCCAGAGTAGAGCAACTCCTTGAGGAGTCTAGTCGGGTATCCACTACATCCATCTCAGTGGAGCTTCATTCATATGCTTCAGCTATGTCACTAGAGGATGTTGGTGACATGGAGAGTTTGCAGGCATTTGTAGAGAGATATGACCCAGAGGCTTTTGATTACGCACACGTTTTACAATATGGGGATTAAGAGTCGCTTCTTTTGGAGAGCCCATTGATGGCTCGGGTCATGATCACTACTGAGACAGTTGAGCAAATACCTTGTGGATTACCCAACAGGGAAGTATATGCATCCAAGGATTGTGGGGACAGGTATATTACAGATGAGAACCCATCCATTTGGGACCTAGGTTCAACTGACACTAGTGTAGTGATAGATACAATGGCACATACAGGATACAGAATGATGTGCAGTGATATACAGCAGTATGCGTGGTGTACAGTGGTACACAACGGGAGACAATGGAGATCAGGGGAGAGTCATACTCTCACTTGATGGAGCATTGTTGGTTTAGAGGAGGCTAATCCGCTCTTTTGCAGCAGTACATGGAATGTAGAGGCCGTACTCTCAGCAGCAGTAGTGTTTGTGATTATGGTGGGAGTATGATTGACCATCTGTGTGAGGTGTGTTATCGCGCAGTTTGTAGTTTAGGTCATAGACTAAAGGATAGGGGTCAAACTGGTGTAACAGGGACCTACCCCACCCAATGTCACCACAATGGGGAGGTCCTTTCTATTTAGGGTGGCTAAGGCCAAGGGAGATGTCCCTGGCAATCTGGGGTTTGAAAGGAAAAGGCTCAAAGGATTAAGGCAAGTTTTCCCATCACAGATTACCGCCTAGAAGATAGTCAAGTAAAGAATAACCACAGAAAAGGCGCCTGCTTGCGAGACAAGACAACAATGAAACTAGTACATGCAATAGTGGTTAATACTTCATAAATCAATGACTATCAAAATTTAATGTATATGAGCATATACAGCAGTAATTATTGACGAAGTCAATGATTGCAATAATGACAATAGCTATATAATGTTACTTGTCAATAAACACCAGAATAATATGGGATCAAATGAAAATGATCAATCCTCGAATTAAATCAATGCATTAAATGTCATTAGTTGCTCATATACAAGAGGTTGTTGTGTCAATATCCTAGGGATGACGTCAACTTCCTTTAGGGTTAGTATAATAGACAAAGAAGGTCAACGTTTTGCTAATTAGTCAATGAATATCATCAGTTTATCAATGTCTATCACAAGATGACCAAGCCAACAGTATTTTCTATCAACAAAAGCTCAAATAAGGCATGACGTCATCATTAATTGCTAGGTTAGAAGGGTTGTTGCATCAAGTATGACGTCAGCCCTAGTTAGTGTGTTAGGGTTTCAAAATTTGAAAGTTTTGAAGGATGAATTTGCACAACAAGCTCAACGTTGGAGAGAATACCAGTGCCTTAGGGTAATATGGAGTCAAAAGTAAGGGCAAGACTAGAAGGTTAGGTTCTATGGTGCTGCAATGGCAGGGCCCTAGAATCAAAACCCTAAGGGAAGGAGGCTCATTCTGGTGTTGCTTAAGCAAGGCCTCATGCTCCTTCCTCTTTCTCTAAATATTCTTGGAAAAACGGCTAGCTTTAAAGTACAAATCTAAGGGAGAAAAGTGTTGCAGGGGCAAGACTTTTCAAACTCTAGGAGGTTAAAACCCTAGGTGTAGAATTAACTAGGCCTAGGACGTCTCCTATATTCAACCTATACTTAAATGCTAACTCAGAAAAAGAGAGATAAGTGTAGCAACGGCTAGGCTATATCTTCCTTAATCAATGGCTAAAACAAGTTTCTCAAGCATGGGGACATATAGCAAGGACCTACTTGTGTGCTTGCTACCTAGGGTTTCAAGATTTAGCAATATAATAGCAAATGTAAGAGATTAAACCTACAACCATTCATTTAAGAAGTTTTGCATGGAAAATTCACTTACATATCATGAAGAATGCATCATCAAACCCTAGTTGTAAACCTTCCAATGAGAAAAACACCATACATGCCAAGAAGAATCCTCCAATAAGAGTTGCGCCTCACTTCCAAGACCAAAAATACCAAGACAAAGACTAAAAGATGATCTCTCACAAGAGAGTGAGTTATGTTATGTTTCAAATGAGGAGAAACGTCCTCTATTTATACCAATCTATGACCTTTGAATTAAAATTAAGGTCATTAAAACAGCCGACAAGGCTAACTATAAGATTTATTCCGTTTTTACATTAAATGCTAGAAAATTGTCGTCATATGAGCAAAAAGAGGGACGTCAACCCCTTCTAAGGGAGACGTTGGCCCTTTTTGGGCAAATACAGCATCCAGAAACCAAATGTTGGCCCTTCTAGGGCTCCTCCAAGCTGCCACATGTGCCAAATGACCTCAGCACCCTGCCACACCCTCCAGACAACGTCCAGCTCTCTCAGGTGACGTCCTGTCCATCAAAGGCAAACGTTCCATCTGCAGTGGGTGATTCCCCCTAAGGTCGGGCTCTGCCAAAGTGTCTTGGGTGGAACGTCCTTCTTTCTTCTCGTGCAATAGCTCATCATAACATTGCCTTGTCTCTGCCATCTCAGCAACCATCTGATGGGATCTTCAGCCCCATGGAGGTCCGAGCTAATCATATCCCCATGTGTAC
>SNQJ01S0037141.1:39527-61003 GCA_010110895.2 Picea sitchensis | reverse complement strand
GGTACTAGGGGACTTCATATTCCATGGGGATGCTCATTTTTGGACCTAGAGCACCTATATTACCTAAGTACCCACTTAGTTGAGCAAAAATAGTGATTTTAATCACTTAAAAATCATTTTTGCTCCAAAAACCCAAAAAAGTCGAAATAAAATCAAAAAAATCAGCAAAAGCAAAAATCAAGGAAACATGTGGGGACATGTTTTGAGCAAATAAAGCCTCAAAAGGAAAGGTGGCAATCAAAGGAGACAAAATCGACTTGATTGAGATTGATTGGGTGATGTGTTATCAAGATATGAGCATGTGCTCAAAAGGAAGTGCGCCCCCCTTGGAGAGGTGGCGCATTCTAGAGAGGGCAGCCTACCTCTTGAGAGGTGGCGCCCCTCTACTTCATCATTGCTCTACATATGGCGAGTTGTGGAGTGTGGGGAGAGGTGGCAGCCCTCTCCCACACACTTGGCAGTTTTCTCATTACACTTGGTGCGCCCTCCCTCTACATGTGGTGTGCCCCCCTTCACTTGGTTTGCTCACCATTTGCTATATATTGAAGCATTCTCTCCCATTGTGACTTAGTTGGAGCTTGGGAAGAATTTCTAGTTGTAATATTGTCATTGTAATACTCTTTCTCATTTTGGAATAAAAGAAGACTTTGGAGGTCAAATTGGTGGATTGGCCAAGTGTGTGGATGCATATGTGTATGAGGTGATATTATTCTATTGTTTCTTGTTGTTATATTTTGGTTAATGTGGTCTTATAGAAGTATTATTACTCAATTGGGTAAGATTGCTAAGCTAGTTTGATTAGTTATCTTGCTATTCATTTACTTAAGTGATTTCAGATGCAATACTTGTTTGGTTTAACATATTGTGTTGCGAGGTCTCTTTTGTAGGTGATACCATATTATAACCCTCTCTTTGCAAGTGATTGAAGAAATTGATACCTCAACTTGGAGAAGTGGGTGATCTAGCTTGACGACTCCTCTTTTCCAAGTCCTTTGAAGAAGATCCCTCCACATTTCACCAAGGACTCCATTGCCCAAAGACATTCCAAGCACAAGCTTGTTCTCTTTCTCCTACTCTTTAAATCAAATTTCTGGGTTAGTTTACATTTTTATGCAAGCATGTTTGAATCTAATTTATCTATCTAAATCATCAGTTCTTTCATGCATGCAAGTGATAGCTTAGATCTGATTTCTGTTTTATAATTTCCTATCTTAAGAGTCTAGATCTAGTGTAGGAAAATAGTCCCTTTGCTCAAATAATTTTCTGAAATTTTTAGAGGGATAAAAGCTAATATTTTCCAAGTGTTTTCATTGATCAAATCTAGCATCTAAGTGCTTTAAACTTGTTGTTTTAGAACAGCCACAAAGACCCTAAGGAAACAAGCTTTTTAGCTTGAGTTTCTTAGTTCCCTTTTGCAAAATTTTGTAGAATTTAACTTATAAATTTTTTTTAGATTTTCACTAATAATCAAAGACACTCTTAAAGTGTTTTTGGCTATCTTTTGTACTCTTTTGTTTGTTTTTTTGTCCAGGTCATTGAATAAACAAGGGGAGATTCTGCCAAAATTTGGCGGATTAGGAGCATTTGGGACTTCCACAAGCACCCTACACCTTCCTAAGGATTTTTGTAACTTGTAAAACCTTGATTCATCGTTATAAGGATCCAAAGTCCCTTTGAAAAGGATCTAAAGACTCTTGAAATAGCACTTGTAACCGAGTTAATAAAATAAGTGAGCCAAGAGAGGCCTCACTCTTTGTTTTCCCCTTAAGGGGGGTTGGTGTTGTGGTTTTTGGACTTTCTTTCATTCAATTTTCTTTCCTTTGCTTAAAAGTTCAAATTATCTCACATTAAGCAATAAAATTGAATAAACCTTCACATAGATTAGATTTCAATTTGGAAAGTAACACTTAATTGCTAGACTAGCTTTAATTCTTGCAATTTCAAGTTGGCAAATAAACCATCCCCTCAGCTCCTCGAAAGAGGCCTGGTCAGTGTGGATTAGTAATTAGTCTCACATTTCAATTTCAGTTATTTACTTCTTGTCTAAAATAAACAAATTCCCCTCAGCTCTCAGTGCGGTTCCTGACCCTTCCAGCTGCGAGCTAGTGTCGATCTGCTGGAAGTAAGTTTCATACACGCTGGGCTGGTTAGTGGTTGATAGATTAATTAGGAAAATCTCTAAGTGCTATCATTTGTCTAAGACCTCTCCCCTGGGTGTCGTGTGTCAAATCACCTAGCAACTCACCTTGTTGGATCTGCGGCACACCCGGTCGGCAAGTTTTAAATTGGTGAATGATACATAAGGAGGCCCAAACCATTTCATTAACTAAACATCAATTTATCCTAATAAAACACGCGGACTACATTGCCCACGATTCACTTTAAGGCACTGGTCTCAATATTTACATTCAACAAAGCCACAGGCTTCATCTTTCATTTGGGTTATCTATTGGAAGCAATTTAAATGAAACTTGCATCTAACAATTGTGTCTTAGTATCCTTTTGATGCAAGCATATGCTTATTGATTATATATCGTGGTGAATATTTAGTTCATGTTTTATCAGTTTATGGTTGATTGTTTAAAAGAATAATAAACTCCTAGATTTCATTTCTTGTACTTAGCTTATTTCAAAGACTTAGTATATTTGTTAGGGACTACCCCCCTTGGCTTCGCTAGGAGTTGGCCTAGACGAAGGAGTTGAAGATTAGGTGACAGCACCTTAACTCTCACTTGCCCCCAAGGACACACCGAGTGGATTGAAGATTTCTTTCACGTCTCCCAGGTGTGTATAAGGCGGCAACAGGTCCCATTCATCAAGGGCATCGTTGCACGGGAGACACTTCCCAAATTTGACAGGTTATGGGATGATTTCATCCAAGAGGAGATTCGGGAGGAATCTCTAGCAGGCCAACAATGTTAATGTTTTTATAGCATCGAGCTAGTATTCTCACATTGGCCTTGGTGTTGGGCATGTGAGAATTTTTTTTGGCACTCACATTGCATTTTTTGTTTTGGTGAAAAACCCTTTGGATTGATGTTGGGACTTCACACCCACATGTTGGGGCTCCACACTCACATGGGTGATTAAACAATTCTAATTTAATGTTGAATTTAGAAGGGGTTCCTAAACTCACTCATTAAACTCCTATAAAAGGAGAGGCAATGTGAGGAGACACTAGGATGTATTATTGTGACATTATGGAGTTGCATATGTAAGTGAGCACTTGAGCTAAGGAGATTGGGTGGAAATTTCAGCAAAGAAATTATACACATTGGAAAATTTGGCCTAGGGTTCTTGAAATTCTTTCTCTTCAGTTTTTCAGCCTAGGAGGACAGTTCCACGTGGGAGGACAGGTCGCACATGTGACAAGAGGAAGAGAAAGAATGCCACACGTGTGGTACGACTAGAACAGGCCACACATGTGGTACCGAATAAGCTGCAGACCGCACATGTGAAGGTACAGGTGATGTCAATAGACCGTACAGCAGCAGATTTGTAAGTTGGGGTTTTTCCGAAAATTTGTTGAATTTGTAATTTTTGAGAGGACTAGTCTTTGTCCTCAGATTTGTTGGTTTGGTGATTTGCTGAGAGGGATGGTTTGTCCCTCAGAAATTCTAAATCTGAAAATTTTACAGAACAAAAAATTGTCTCTTGTGCATGGATGGTTTCTCTCTGATCTTTATGTTTTCGCTGTAATTTTATGTCATAATTTTAGTGTAAAATTATTCAATGATAACAGCCCTAGGGTTTACTGTTTGAAGTCACTTGGAAGTAATTTTCAAATCTGAAATTAGATGCTTAAAAATTGACATGGTATCAGAGTTGAGGCTTTGAAGAGAGAGAAGGATCATCTCTTGAGACACAAGTTGTTGCAAATTTGTTGCTGCAATTTGTTTTTTGTTCTAGGCAGGTCACAATGGTGAACACTCTTAAAATTGAGGACAGATTGAAAGGAGCAACAAATTTCCAGGCTTGGAAGGCCAGGATTCTTCTTCTCTTTGAGGAGAATGATCTCAAAGAATATGTTGAGATGGTGGTTCCAAGTCCTAATGATCTACAGGAATTGGCAGCTCATAAGCAGAAAGAAGTGAAGGCCAAGCGGGTGTTGTTGTATTCCGTGAAGGATCACCTAATTCCTCACATTTTCGTGAAGAAGACAACCAAGGATATGTATGATACTTTGGTGGTCTTGTACCAAAGCAGGAATGTAAGCTAAAAGTTGATTTTGAGGCACCAACTCTGATCTGTTGAGATGACCAAATTAGATACAGTTGCTAGCTACCTCATGAGGATCACTTAGATTCGTGATCAGCTTGCAACCATTGGTGAGGCAGTTGATGACACAGAATTGGTGAATGTGGCATTGAATGGATTTCCTAGGTCTTGGGAACCATTTGTGCAAGGGATTTGTGCACGAGAGAAGTTGACACCATTTGACAAACTGTGGACCGATTGTGTCGAGGAGGAGGATCGGATAGAGTCTAGGAATGGCAAGTAGAAAGGCAATGATTATGAGAACCAGGCCCTAGTTTCTCATACTAGGAAGAGCAGAAAAGGAGGTTCTCCAGAGAGAGAGGCATCTCTAGAGCCGGGAAAGAAGGACCTTAGCAAAATCAAGCGTTTTGCTTGTCATCGATCTAGCCATTATGCTTCACAGTGTCCACAGTGGAGGAAAGGGAGAAGGAAGTGTTAATGTTTATGCCATTATTATAGTTCTTTGCATTTCATAAGATAAGAGCATAATATGAACAAGATCACTGAGAAATACACATCCACAAGCGACACAGCATTTATCCTGGGAAACCCTCTAGGGGAAGAAAACCCAACAAAACTTCCTTATCATAAATAGCTTATCAAATGTTCAAGAGATAACTCAACCAATACTATCATAAATAGCTTATCAAATGTTCAAGAGATAACTCAAATCCATACAGAAAAATCCTCTCCAAGAGATTCTCCACCCTTCTTCTCCTCTCCAACTTGAAGATGCAACTTGCCTCATAAGAGAATGAGCAAGAAGTGTGTGTTAGAAGTGAGGCTAGCCTTATCGAGAGGTCATCAATCCGGCACATGTGAAGAGTCACCATCAAGCAGGGCCGACCTCTCACACCTGGTGGGTAAATTCAATTGACAATTAAATCGCCCTTTCATTATAATCAAGCAATGACTTCTTATTCGCACATTAATTGTTCCATGACCAATCAAGAAAAGGGGATTTGATCTATATTAATTATTTACTCTGATTAATCCTCAATGGGGATTAATCTAATAATAAAAATAATCATAATGACATGATTAATCCACAATGGGACGAATCCAATAACAAAATAATAAGAATGCTCTTCAGCTACATTATTTCAACACTCCCCTTAACAAGAAGGGTATTCTGGCACGTACTTTCATCAAAGATCGTGCCAGAGAGGTTCCGTGATCATCTAGTGGCATCTCGAGATAGTACTGCCATTATCATTCATCAATTGTCTAACACATTTACGAAATATCGGAAGTTTTCTTCATCGCTATGATTACCATTCTCAAAAAGAATGCTATCATCATCTCGCGATCAAATATGTATCAAGAAAAATGATACCTCATCACAAAACTAGCCTGGCACATCACAAAGATCGCACTAGCCTGATCGTCACCGTTGCTTCGGGTAGCTTAGTGTCACCACATCACATCACGCGATTACACCAGCTCAATGCCGCCGCAAATGGCTATTGGTAGCTCAAAGGTCAAACATCTTGCTTTACGCCTAACAACCAGGTCAGAAGCGAGGAATCAGCGGCGTTATGATTTATGTTTAATAACTAGGTCAGAAGCATGGAATCAACGACGTTATGCTTTTATGTCTAACAACTAGGTCGTAAGCATGACTCATCTGCTTTACGCTCATCAACGAGGTCGGGCAAGGAACGTCAACATCTCGCTTTACGCCTACCAACGAGGTCAAAAGCTTTTAGGAAATCACTTCCACAAGGCGCTTCTTTACGCCTAAATAACCAGGGTCGGGCGACAATTCCATCTGGCTTTACGCCTAACAACGAGGCCGGGCAAGGAACACACGACGCCATGCTTTACGCTTCCAACAACGAGGTCAAAAGCAAAGAACACATCATCTTGCTTTACGCCTAACAACCAGGTCGTATAAGGAACCAGCGGCGCTATGCTTTACGCCTAACAACCAGCTCAGAAGCAAGCAACACACAACATCATTCTTTACATATAACAGCGAGGTCAAAAGAAATAACTCATCTTGCTTTACATATAAAAAACAAGGTCAGAAGCAATGAATCATCTTTCTTTACGCCTAACAACGAGGTCAAAAACAAAGAACACATCAACATCTCACTTTAAATCTAACAACTAGGTCAGAAGCATAACTCATCTTGCTTTAATACCTTCCAATAACGTGGTCGTAAGTAAGGAATCACATCTACCCCTTTCAGTGGAAGGTCCTTTCATCAAAGATTCAAGCTTATCTTGAAAGTGTTTCAACTTTACACGAGATAGAGTCTCTGTCATCATGACGTTAACTCCGTTCATCCTTGCTAATTTACTGGAGCTTCAAGTCTCCTCTATGTACGATGTCGCTGATGAAATGATAGCTGATCTCAATATGCTTCGACCGTCGTGGAACATGCGGATTCTCCTCGCCATTTTAATGCAGCTTTGATTTCACATAGAATCGCGGTTGCTCATCTCCAAATCAAATAGGGCCTGCCGCCAACTTCGGCCATATAGTCAGCCCAGCGTAACATGCACGATACCGCTCACTGCGGCCGAGAGCACATCGATTAAGTTTCCTACTCCGCCACGATCATAGTTGATCTCAACCAACGATCCGAAGTGCTTTTTCCATAGCAACGCTTCCTCGCCTCTAATCTTAATTCTCAAGATATCCAATCGAGTGAAGCCGCGATCTCCATCATAGTTGAGACTATAATCCATTGTACCATTAAGGCACCTCATCACATTTTTTGCATCCACTAAATGAATATCATGTCTGGGCTCTATTATAAACTAACTCAAGGTGTTCATCGCAAAACGTGATGTCTGGTCTGCAAGTTCGTCACAAAAGCATCAGTTGATCCAATAATCGGTTCGCGCAGACAGAGTGGCATCTATCGTAACCGGATGAAGTATCGGTCAATGAGCTTCACTTTGTTTCCATGGGTGTATTCATGGACTTGCATTCGAGCATGTCGAATCTCTTCAGATTCTGTACTTCCCCCCGGTTATGAAGATTCCCGGACCGGCCAAACTTCAAGACTCAAGAAATAATGCATTGAAATAAGGTCTTTCTTTATTTTAAATTCCTCAAGGGCAAGTCTCCTTGCATTCAAATGGCGAGCTTTTCTTTTCCATTTAAGAACAAGTCATCCATATACAAGAATAGTATTACCGGTTCATTATCCACATCTTGAAGTAGAGATTTGAATCGCTTTACTCTTGGTAAAGCCTGGGCTCGTCAAGAAATCGTCTATACGGCCATACCAAGCTCCGGGAGCTTCGTCTCAATCCATATAAGGCTTTCAATCGGCAGACATGAGACTTCCCTGCCTTCAACCTCAAATCCTTGGGGTTGCTTTTATATACACTTCCGATAATACCATTCAGAAAGTTGTCTTCACGTCCTTATCCGTGCGCCTTCCATTTCATCTGGCAAAGAAGATCTATACCGGTTATGATCAAGTGTATCTTGCCACAGTAGTGAATGTCTTTTCATAGTCAATGCCTCCTTCTAGGAAAGCCAATTTTACGCATAAATCTTGCTTTTATATTTCAATACTCTATCAATAGCATGTTTTTATTTTGAAGAGCCATCCGGATAATTGCATCTTTATTTTTCGATCCGGGAACTATTTCCCCTTTACTTCGCTCTTCATTATGGATCGGTATTCCCCTATGCATACTACCCATCTCTTCTTTGAATGGCCTTCAAAACATGTAGGTTCATCAAGAAGATTGCACATCAAAGCCGTGCAATCGGAGAATGGCTTTGGTTTCTTCAATTGCCTCATGGTTCCTTCTGAACAATCATACTTCTCTCCATCTTGAATAGTTTCCCTTGCCCGCTGTGCTTCTTTTTATGGGAGAAGGTCATCCGAGGAGGTTCTTTAACTTCAAGGTATCATGATCTTCAAGAGTTTTCTCATCAGAGGAAGTTACTTAATTTCCCATGTGTTCTTCCCTCACCTGATTCTCGGGCTATCCCGATCTATGTGTCTCTTTCACATACCTCTTCACAAGCCGGCATCTTCTCATTTCTTTTGGCGCAGCCTTTCTTCTATCAAAGGTCACGCCCCGCTGGATCTCCATATGCATGCGATCGTGCATAGATTTTGAAGGCCTTTGATACCCTTACAAAGATCCCACAAATATTCCCTTCTTCCCGAGGGCATTTTCCCGGTCTGTGAAACCCGGCGCTTATGGATAATTGGTTCCGGGCATATACAACCGCCATAGTTGCTTCCTTCATAAGCACATAGGAAGATCTTGATCTTTCCAAAGATGGTCTCATTTCTCCTTCCTTTCAGCAACACTGTTTTATTGGGGATTGTAGGGAGTAGTTAGTTCCTCTTGATCCCGACATCCCTGCAGGTTAATTTAACCTCTTCGAGGTATATTCTCCTCCATTATCTCGGGATTCGAGTATCTTAATCTTTCTTCTAAAGATTCTTTATCAAGGCTTTGAATTCCTTTAATCTACTGAACACTTCATCTTCTGATTTCAAAAAAGTAAACCCAAGTCTTACGAGAATAATCATCAACGAATGATACATAGTATACATACCCATTAATGGAGGTGATGATGGCATTGGGCCACATACCGTAATGAAATGAGTTCTGAGACTCCTTTTGTCTTGTTGTCCCTCTTGGAAACGGGTTCTTGACGTTATTCCCATGTGCACATCCATTTCATATGCCTTCATGGTTACCTTTGAATTTCGCAAACCCGCGACAACTTTGCATATGTATGGTAGCTTCTAGAGTTCATGATGGATTCTTCAATAGTGTGGGTCATGGCAACTTCGAGTGACCCACCTTCTTCTTTTCCACTAGCGATCGCTTTCATTTATGATCTCTCCTTTAGCATGTTGCCTCTACAAACTTCGCTATAGCTTCCTCATGTGACTGGAGCAAGGTCAACAAAACAACAAGCAAGAGTAATATCCTTCTTGACAATATAAAGCAATAGCAATAAACAATCATCATAGTAGTCTTTTTAGAGCTTATTACTATAATTTAGCAAAGATTAAAGGTAAGGAATACGATACGAAAATGAGGTCAACACTTTCATAGTGTTGTGAATTTAATCTTCAATGGCAATCAAACTAACACACGAGGTTTCTCTCAGAGGAGGTGTTAGTCATATCAAACAAAGTATTCTCTACATGTTATCAAGTATAATATTTTACTAATTTCCATTGCTATCTCAAATCAAAGTCATTAGCTTCGTTATCGTGTACCTTTGAATCTTGATTAATCAAACCGAATTGTCCTCGGTGAATGAGTGCTTGCTTTCTTCCAGCGTCTCCTTCACTCAAGATGAGTGCTTTCTTCAACGCATTCGTGACTTTTCAAGACAATATGCTAACTTGATGTAAGGTTAGGTTAGAGAATAAGATTTATGATCATTTTTTTAATCCTTCTAATGATTTTGATCATAGCTTCAACATGCAACATCGGACAAGATAATTTTATAACAAATAGATGTATATTAGAATAATCACACTGGCTAAGACCATTCCTAATGTGTTGGATCTTAGATCCTTCTCGATCTATGGTAAAAAGATCCCTTCCCCCGCAAATACTCTTTAGGGTTTAAATCCATTAACCATATGTGAGTACATACCTCGCATAGCATTTGCAAGTAGTGGCTCCATCTGGTAGCTGCGGTAATCATTACCAAAACTTCAAGAGTGATTGAACTGCTCTAATACGAATCGGGCAATTGTGCACTGAATCGCGAATCGTGAATCGCAACTTAGGTTTTATGAGAAACCCTCACTCTTTTCAAACTTCACCTCTTTGAAATCATCCAGTGGGGATAGATGCAATCGAAATGAGAAGTAGTATATCGGTGTATTCGTAATTTCAAAATCCAATTTTACTCCCTTCAAATCTCGCTTCGGATTTTAAGTGGACCGGTAAGCTCTCGGGTTTTCCGGTACTTCTCGTACTGTACTCTCTCTCGTACTCGTACTCGGGTTTTCGTTTTCTGGTACTTTGTGAAACTAGGTTTCACTTTCCCGAGAATCTAGCCAATCGAAAAGCGCCCTAGGTGCCAAAATGATCCTTAGGGGAGGGCTCAACTTTCTATGGTGGTAGATTGTCAAAACTTCCGCCACTTTTCAAAACCCTAATTTTGGCCTGACAATAGTGACGTTTTTCCTCCTTGGCATTGTGTTTTCTTCAAAGTTGGCTCGAGCATCATGTTAATGTTTATGCCATTATTATAGTTCTTGCATTGGCAGATAAGAGCATAATATGAACAAGATCACCGAGAAATACACATCCACAAGAGATGACAAGCATTTATCCTGAAACCCTCTAGGGGAAGAAAACCCAAAGAAAACTTCCTTATCATAAATAGCTTATCAAATGTTCCAGAGATAACTCAACCAATACGTAAAATCCTCTCCAAGAGATGCACCACCCTTCTTCTCCTCTCTCCAACTTGAGTGATGCAACTCTGGCCTCTGGCAAGGAGAACAAATGAGCAAGTGAAGTGTAAGAAGTGAGGCTTAGCCTCTTATTTATATCAATCTCACATGTGAAGAGTCACCATATGGCGGTAATGACTCTCACACCGGTGGTAAATTCAATTCAATAATTGGGCACCGCCCTTTCATTATAATCACAAATACTTATTCTTCTTCACATTAATTAGTCCATGACCAATCCAAGAAAAAGGATTTGGTCCTATAATTACCGGTTTGATTAATTTTCCTCAATGGGGATTAATCTAATAATAAAAATAATCATAATGACATGATTAATCCACAATGGGGATTTAATCCAATAACAAAATAATAAGAATGCTCTTCGCAGTTACATTATTTCAACAGGAAGCAGCAGGCATCAGTAGCAGATGTAGATGAAGTTGCAGACAGGCTTCAAAGGGAGTTCTTATTGGTCTCTTCCTTTTCTGGTACAGTTTCCGATAGTGGGACCTGGTTGGTGGATAGTGGAGCCACATGTCATATGACAGGAGCACGAGAATTGTTCGAGAGCTTCACAGAGTTTGACTCATATTTGTATGTGGAACTTGGTATGGGTACCAAGCATGCAGTGCGGGGATCTGGAACAGTGTCATTTCAGATGGAGTCAAGAGATGTGTTGAGGGTGACAAATGTGCTATGGGTGTCAGAACTCAGGAAGAGTGTGCTCTCAGTCTCAACGATTGAGAAGAAGGGCTATGAGATCTTATTTTGAGATGGACAGGCATTGTTCAAGACCAGATGATCTAGCTCAGACACGAAAAATTCTGCCCAAAGGAGATTACGTGGAAATTTCAGCAAAGAAATTCTACACTTTGGCAAATCTAGCCTAGGGTTCTTAGACATTTTTTCTCTTCAGTTTTTCATCCTAGGAAGACAGCTGCACATGGGAGGATAGGCCACACGTGTGACAGGAGGAAGAGAGAGAAGGTCGCACGTGTGGTGTAGGGAAATTTATATGCAATAAATTTCGGACATCAAATCATCGACCCGAGGGCTCGTAAGCTTGTGAGATGCAGGCAAAGTATATGCAAGACCAAAGCCTACTCTAATCTATTCTGACAAAGAAATGATGGCAATAATCTTAAATCTAGGATATATGGTGCTAACTGGGGTGTCAACACAAAGCCCCTTCACTATGGGCTGCAATCTTTCACGATGAATTAGCAAAGCGTTCATGCAACCACGAAGAATTGCAGTGCATATCCCTGCCCTTCAGTAAGTGATCTCGCTTCTACCAAACAACCAAGGTAAATGCAAGAAAGAAAGGAAATCTATGAAATATGGGCCATTTGTATCAAGGCTTCTCCAAGGGTGCCAATCCCAATCTTTCACCCACTCTGAAAGTCAAGCGTTCAAGGGATTCAAGGGAGGAATATAGCTCATGAACCATGGTCTTCTGCAAACAAGCAGTGGAAACAATTACCGAACTAAGGAATGAGACATGTTGCTCTATGCAATGAGAGGGAATAGATTGCAATCTAAATCATTGTTGCTAATCTATGTTACAATGATAGGAGAAGGGTCAATGTGGGCTAAGTTGGTGGGCCCTCCCAACCAATGCCATGTTGCCTAAGAAACGATGGAACTGAAAGGGAAATTACACCACAAAATTGATCTCAAGTATCAGCTTATCACTTATATTAATGAAGAGAATAATAGACCTCAGTTGTTACAGAAGGACAGCATTCAATCTCCAATGCCCCCCCCCTCTACTCCACTCATACATTTTAAACAAAGAGGCAGGGGGCAAATTGGAACTAATTCCTCCAAATCTAGTCTGTCAATCAGGGACAGATTTACAAAATATTGCCTTTGTGTGTTTTTGGTAGATCTTGGTTGAAGAACAACTCAAGATCTGATTACATTTGATTCATTTACCACAAAACTATCTAAGAATGGGCTTGAGTTGGTTCCTTTGTTTGTTGGTTGCTTCGTTTGGGACGTAGTTTGCCAACGACCGCAACAAGAAAGGACCCTTCCAAAGAATCGCGCGTATCTCTCAATCCACGAACTCTTTGGAGAAACCACTCAGAAGACATATAAATGGGGATGTTCTGGACAAAATCCATGTCACGGATTTTCCAGATTCTTCTTCATTTCTCCAAAAATCGGGCCCGAAGTCCATTACTCAATTCTACCTGGCACAAGTTGTCTGAATTGTAAAGCATGAGCTGGAGACCTCTATGTGTGACCCGGGTGCGAACCAAGGCACACAAACCATGCTAGGGTTTATATCTTTAAAACCCATGTGACCATCTTCCATCTGGGTGTGCACATATATGCAAACCTACAAACTTGGGTACCGAAACAGCTGGTGGTACAGGAAAAGGACTGTCAAAACCTTCATCAACAAGATTAATCCAAATCCTCTCTATATCATTAAAAACAAAGCAAATTATGACAATTAACAACATTAAGCTTGTGAGGCACATTAACGTCAAAAATATGGGTAAATATGGTATCAAGCATAGTAAATGGGTGCACGAATAAGGTAAAAGGAGACCAATTGATGACGTAAAAGATGTCAAATTGATGATCCAACATGTGGTATGGAACAATTCGCATGTGTGAAGGTACAGGTGACGTCACCAAACCGTATAGCAACAGATTTGTGAGTTGGGTTTTTTTCGGAAATTTGTTGAATTTGTAATTTTTGAGAGGACTAGTCTTTGTCCTCATATTTGTTGGTTTGGTGATTTGCTAAGAGGGTTGGTTTTTCCCTCAAAAATTCTAAATTTGAAAAGTTTACAAAATAGAAATTTGTCTCTTGTGCATGGATGGTTTGTCTCTGATCTTTATGTTTCCATTGTAATTTTCTATCATAATTTCAGTGTAAAATTATTCAGTGATAATAGCCCTAGGGTTTACTGTTTAAAGTCACTTGGAAGTAATTTTCAGATCTGAAATTAGATGCTTAAAATTTGACAAATAGAAAGGTGATGATGAGAATCTGGCTCTTGCTAGTCAGGCAAGGAAGAGCAAGGGAAAGGGTTTGGTCAAGAGGAATACAGCTGGAGATTCAACTTCACAGGCTAGAAAGAAGAGGGATCTGTGCAAGGTGAAATGTTTTTCATGTCACAATAGTGGTCACTATGCTTCACAGTGTCCTGAACGGAAGAAAGGGAAGAGTAAGTCTCGACAGGTAGCAGCATCTGCAAATACTCAAGCAAGGAGTTTGTTGAGAGGTTCGAGAAGGATTTCTTGTTAGTCTCTTGTCTTTCTGGCACAATTTCCAATAGTGCTTGGTATGTGGATAGTGGGGCTTCTTGTCACGTGATGGGGACACAGGAGTTGTTCACCAGTTTATCAAAGACGGACTTGGATCTGCATGTGGAGCTTGGCACCAATGCCAAGTGTGGTGTAGAGGGAGTTGGGACAATCAGATTTCAGCTGGAGTCAGGAGGTTCTCTGGAGGTGTGGGAGATGTGTTGTATGTTCCAAAGCTCAAGAAGAGCTTGCTCTCAATTTCAGCAATGGAGGACAGGGGATACACCATGACTTTCGAGGATGGTCAAGTTCTAATTCGGTCGAAAAGATCTAGCCTTGACTCAACACAAATTCTTGGTAATAGAGAGGGCAATCTATACATGTTGAAGGCCCAACAAGCACGTGCTTTGGTTCGTGACAGTGGTGACATGTGCAAGATTTGGCAAAGGAGGATGGGTCACTTGCATCACAGAGCGCTACCTGCATTGAGGGAGATTATCACCGGTCTTCCAGAGTTTAGTGTGGAGTTGTAAGGAATATGCAAGGGGTGTGCTCTTGGCAAGAATACCAAGGCTGTTTTTTCAAGCAACAACAGCAGATCCAAGGGGATCTTGGATCTAGTACATACAGACGTGTGTGGTCCGATGTTAGTAGAGTCGGTGAGAGGGTCCAGTTATTTTGCAACCTTCATTGATGATTTCTTTAGGAGGACGTGGATTTTCCTCATGAGGACCAAGAGTGAGGTCTTAAGTCAGTTTTAGGAGTTTAAGGCTCTCGTGGAGAATCAAACATGCAAGAAGATCAGAGTTTTGAGGTCAGATAATGAGGGTGAGTACACCTCAAACAAATTCAACAATTTCTTTAGGGAAGCAGGGATAAAGAGGGAGATAACAATACCTTACAACCCACAGTAGAACAAGGTTGCAGAAAGGAAGAATCGGTCCATCATTGGAGCTGCCAAGGTGATGATTCATGACTAGGATCTTCCCATGTTCCTTTGGACAGAGGCATGCAAATACGGCAGTTTATGTACAAAACAGGAGTCCTCATAAGGTCTCGGGAGATAAGACTCTAGAAGAGGCGTTCTTTGGAGTGAAGTCAGAGATTGGCCATTTTCACATTTTCAGTTATCCAGTGTATATCCATGTACCAGCAGAGAAGAGGACAAAGTTGGAGCCCTCGGGAGAGAAGGGATTATTTATTGGCTATAGTGAGACCTCGAAAGCATATAGGATCTGGATTCCAGCGCAAAGGAAGATCGTGGTGAGCGAAGATGTCAGGTTTGAGGAGGCCTTGGCATACAGGAAGTCTCATGAGCCTACTCCAGTGACAAAAGACGAGCAGGAGGCTTCGAAAGATGAGCAGTACTCATCGGCTAACAAAATATTTTCTTTTATATGCTGATTTGCTGTTTGGTTTTTTTAATTTTGATCTGTATTTTTAATATTATTATTTTAAATGTTCTTTTGAGTGGGACCCACAAACCTGCAATATTTTTTAATCGTATCTATGGAAACGTTGATTACAACGGTTTTTAAGCAGAAAATGCCCCCAGCAACGTCTATGGGGTGTTTTCACCCCGTTTTGTACCAGTTTCTATACTGGAAACATTTTTGGTATGGAGTTTGGGCGTTTTCAGTTCCTTAGATGAGTGTATATGTATATTTATACACACATGCACTAGTAATAACCCATGGCAAACAATTGCTATGATAAGAGTCGCCTAATTACCTTGCACACCACACAATAATTTATTGGATTTAATATACATGGATGAAATTTAACTACAGCGAAGTACAATCAATTTCTAAATGTATTCAATCATCGTGAATTTTCAACCGATGATCAAGCAAGCTGGTGTGCATGCATATACGTCATAATGTGGACACAGTTTTCCAAGTCCCTGACTTAGAGATGATTTTAAAATGTTAGATCTTAAAACATGTTTCTTGAAAAATAAGTTTTGTGGGAAATTATGGTGGCCATAGTGCACAGATTGTTGTTGAAATTTTAAAAGAGGTCCAGAGTGATTGGCTGTATTCTTAAAATGCGTTGACTTCTAGAGTGAGGTCTAGAGTGATTGGCTTGTGCTGCAATAAATATAATGGTACTCACAAGATGTGAGAAATATTAGACAGCTGGAAAATAAAGAAAATTATATTTACTACTTTATTGGAATGCTCGTAGATAAGGGGACTAGAAATTTTCTCATTTGAAAAAACACCTATTAATTTGCAATATGCATATCATAGAAGGTTTCCAAGATTTTCAAGTGTTTATAAGCCCTTAACTATTCTCTTTACTAACGAAATGCATTGTTCCCTCATTCAGGTATTGATGGGCCCTTGGGGAAACGGATGGATAACACAAAAACTTGTAAGGAAATTGGTTGGGAACCCAAGTATTCAAGCTTTGCCCAATTTCTTGGAATTAAAGAGTGACTACTAAACACATTGTTATGATCATTTACAATTTGTTGGTACATTTCAAGAGGGCAGTATATCTGCAACTTTCACATTAGCTAATAATATCAAGTTTCTTCCCCACGGGGTCCCATTCTTATTCAATGTAACATAAATGCCTCGCCAAACACCCGCTTCAGTCTTTTGGTGTGGACTTACAATTACAAAGATGAAGGCAATATTTTTGTGCCTTTCATATCCCTTGCAATGCATGGGATTGCTTTTGTTTGCACCTAAACAATTTCTTTTACATTACTTGTTGAATGCAGATAGATGTCTCAATTTCTTTTGTCCGATTACTGTGTTTTCAGGAGTGAATTGTCAAACCATCTTGAGGTTCCCCAAGCCATTTTAGACGTGACTGGTTGTTTATTTTAGGTTTATATATGTGGGTGCAGTCTTATTAGCTAAACTTATTTGATTTGAGACTAATTTCCTCTAAACCACTAAATCACAAGCTTTAAATCTGTATAAAACCAGTAAAAACCATTTTTTTTGCATTCCCTTCAAGACAGAATGCATATCCAACAAGGTATACTCATTTTAAATTAAAAAATGTCACTTCGAATAAACCATTTAGTTACACTCTTACGAGAAGATGGTAACCATTTTAATCAAATCATGTCAATGCAAATAAACCATTTGCATATGGTCTTACAAAAAAGATGATCTCTCTTACCCTTTGAAACAATTAAAACATTCGATATTTTGAAATGATTTCAGGGATTGCTTTTGAGGTGATTTAAGCTCTATATTTGCACAAAATTTGTGGAATATTGGAATTTATGATGGACAACATATGTAAAGCTTATCAAACTTAATACTTGTAACATTAATATTTTCAATGAAATATTTTTACCCTCTGCATGTGATGGTTTTTGGTGAATATTTTGTTTAATGCTTTGGTAAATGGTCAGTTTACAATACTTTTCGTTGATAGGCAGAAACTTCATAACACGTCTTAGATTTTCTGCAAAGCCTTTGCATGTAAATGTAGTTTTATAAACTGCAACATCTAACCTTTGGAAGCAACAACGAAATAGACTTGAATGACTGAAGGTGGTGTTGGAAATTGTAACCCCTACTTGTCTTCTGTATGAACTCTTGTATGCGTCTATGACTATATGTTGGTATATTCACATGCGTTATTGCTAATGTACTAGTGACTGTGAAACCACATTTGTATTTACATGTGACCTATTAGTTCAGAGTACTAAATGTTATTGCCCGAGCAGGGAAGTGATTAGGCGAGGTGAGTGCTTAGTGGTTGCATGTGTCTGATTAGGTGAGGTGAGTGCTTAGTGGTTGCATGTGTTTGAGGGGACATCTTGTTGGACATGAGTTGTTTTATGTGGATGAGAATCCACTTGCGTTAAGTACAAGGAAGCTGTCATTAAAGTCTTAAGTTGATACGACATTTATGAATTAGTGCCTTGTTGTGGAGATTGACGTGTTTATCTTGACACCAAGACTTGAGTTTATCTTGTATATATAAATAAAGCTATTGAGATCAATGAATATATCAATTTCATTGTGAAACATATGAAGCATTGTTGAAAAAACTCTCTCATTTTCAACATGGTATCAGAGTGGGTACAGGTTTCATGATTATGAAATTTTCGTAGGGTTCATCTTCATAGGTTGGAGGATTAAATGTAGTGAGTAGATGTTTTCGTTGAAGAAACTCTCTCATTTTCAACATGGTATCGAAGCAGGAATGGGCCTAAGTCTCTCACGAGAGGGGTCCATGCTCATGAAATTTTCACAATGTTAATCTCCATAGGTTAGAGGATTAAATGTAGGTAGAATATATGTTTTATTTTGAGAGTTCAACAGCATAATGTGTTTCTGCATTGTGCATCCTATGGTTGTCTATGGCATATATGTTATGGTGCGTCTATAGTGTTGTATGTGCATTGAGATTACGTTGATGGAGAAACGCTGGTGCATTGTCATATGTTGATTCATATGACAAGGAGTGAAGCATATGTTGATTCATGAAAGTGTCTATCACAAAAGAAGGCTTGTAGCACATACCAATTGTTGTGTGCAGATATGTTAGACTTGTTGGGGTGGCAGAGATAGATATGCTACTACAGCAAAGAAACTCCATTGTGGAAGGCCATAATTGACATGTTGGAGATTGTCTTTAGTCTACCATGTGAGATCATCATTATGACACTCTTTCATAGAGCATGGTGTCTATGAGAGTGAAAGAGCACTAGTGATTTGCTATTGCTCAAGTGCATTGATCCACGAGTGTTGAGCCCTTGATCTACTTGTTGTGGATATGATTGATCTGCTCGTTGCAAAAATCTATTGTTAGATGTCATGAGAAATAAGGTCGCAACTCGTTGAATGTGTGTAACTCAATAGAACACAATTTGTGTTGTGTGAGCACTGTGGTCCATAAGTTGCAATGTTTATAATTTCCTTATTGTCCAAGAAATAAATAGATAAAAAGGGGAGGTAGATCGTGTCAGAGCATGGCAAATTTTATCTACACTTGATACATTTTTGTCATGATTAAGCGACCCACTATGATATGGGCCAACTAGGTAGAGCAGAGAAATATGTTGTTGTTTAATTTGTTTATGCATGATCTACTCATGATTCGACCAACTAGAGTGTTTCTAACAAATTTAGAGTATACTAATGAACCTTGTCCTCCAAGACAAGATCGATCTAGTGGTAGAGATAGATTATAGTGAGTCCCATTTCACTATGCTAAGTATGTGAAGGTTGTAATCGATTTGCGGCTATGAGGAGATCCATGAGTAAAGACATTTTATGAGGCCCTATGTCGTGCTCATAATTCTCTTCCATGTCTCGTATTTGAGTCATTCATATGTAGAGGAGCACATTGAGTGCCTGGAATATTAATGGCAGTGATATGGGATTTATCCTCACTGGGATACTCTACTTCATCAAATGTGTGGATATGTTGTGTGTGTTGATCTTGTTGGTGATCAATAAAGATCAAGCATGTGCTCATTGGTGTTCAATGTTGGTGTTTCCATGGTTCAAGAGTGAATGTTATTGCTTAATACCAACATGGACTGCAGTGCTTGTTTGTGGTGGTGCAATGCAGATCTACAAAGTCTTCTCATGGAGAAATGCATGTTCTAGACCATGGGTGAGAACCCAAACTAGGCAATCCATATGAAAATGAGTGGCATGTTGAAATGTTGTGCATGTTGATTGGGTGGAGCCTTATTATTTGATTTGCATGGTGCTCGTGAAATCACAGTGGTTGTGTGGATGTTTCTCAAATCACAAAATTCTTATAAGGCAAGCCCTATAAGAAGAGATTCATGAACATTGAATTGTTCTTTTTCAACGTGTCGTTGGGATGCTCGCAACTTAGGCCAACCTTAGATCCATGCCAAAAAAGCTTGAGTCCGTGGAAAAAGTATTTTTCATTTTTGAGAACAGTAAATATATCTAAGGTTGATGTCACTGGAGCATTTTCCTTGCAAACTCAATAGGTGTTGTCATGCAATACCCAAATCAACATGATTGTCATTCTGTTATCATTTGATCCCTACTAGGCATCATTATATGAATTGAATTGTGCGTTGAATAAGAATGAAGTCACTAAGGCCAAACAACATGACACAAGGGAAAATCCGGGAAAATCCTTAGTGTAGCTCCACTAGTGCATATGAATCAATCAAGCCATGCCTATGTGGTCTCTGAGAGGCAAGGTGAATAGAAGCATTCCAAGGAGCCCGTAAAACCTGTGGAGGTTAATGGAAGCGGATAAATGACAATGGTTGAGACAACCTAGATTATTGTGCTAACGTTTTTTATAATAAGAGATTGAATACACAAAATAGACTTGTATACCATGACCTTGTGAGGCTCTTTTGGGAATGTGTGTTCTCTTTTGATTGTGGATAGAGCACATGCATGGCTATGATGTTCTCAATGTGGCTAAAATGTTCTAGGTTGGTGGTTGAGTCACTAGTGGAAAACCAATGATCCTTGGAAGTGGCCCATGGAAGTCAAATGAAATGAATGAAATAATAAAAACATAGATGTGTGCATACTTAATAAAAAAAATAGATGTTAAACTATTACAAAAGAAAACCAATATAAGCAAAATAACAAAGAAAATCGAACTTTTTTTTCACGTTCCTGACCAACAACAAATTTGTCAAGGGCCTCATAAATTTCTCTAGGAGTATGCCAATATCAATTTCATGCGTGGGAAACTTGATATTCCAGCAAACCAAAGGAGCCGTGTTGTTCGAGGTCCACCTTACGAGAAACTTGATATTCCAGTAAACCAAAGGAGCCGTGTTGTTCGAGGTCCACCTTACCAAAAGATAGAAAACGTATATAGATGTGTGCATACTTAACATAGCTGCATGATACAAGTTTCTCACCTTTATCTTTACCTTTACACTATAAGGTAACATTTTAACGAGTCTTGTTTAAGGATGATAAATTAAGTAGTTGGTTGATAGGAGATTTAGGAGTTAGTGGCTTGTTGGGTAGATTGTCATATTCATCAGACCAAGACCTGAAGTTCATCTTGAATATATAAATAGACATTGAAATCTTCCATTGCCTACAAAACAAAGTTGAGAGGAGACTTATGAATTAGTAAGTTGTTTGGGAGATTGGCATAATCATATTTAAAAATTAAAATGATAAGACCAAAAGAAAATAATGGCATTTAACTGAGGTTTGTTAATTTTCATTAAACATAATGAAAATGTTAGTTTTGTTAATTCTATTATGATATGTATAAAAAAATTGACATTATATCGGTTATTTTCATTAACATCAACAAAAATGTTAATTTTGAAAATTTCATATTGAGATGCATAAAGTATGATTGAAGAATACTTGTCAAGATAAAGAAAAAATTGATGGTATCGTGTTTGTTAATTTTCATTAACATCAAGAACACTATTAATTTTGTTGATTCTATTAAGAACACTATTAATTTTGTTGATTCTATTGTCCCGATAAAGAAAAATTGAAACAAAATTTTTATTAACATGAAAAAGACTGTTAATTTTGTTAATTCTATTTCAAAATAAAGAAAAATCGATACAACAAA
>SNQJ01S0037141.1:29310-39477 GCA_010110895.2 Picea sitchensis | reverse complement strand
ACATCAACTTAAGTTAGTTAATTAGTTAATTTCCCTAAAACATCAAGAAAATATTACTGTGTTAATTCCAATCCATTTTGAGATTTTCTTGAAACCTCAAAGAAAGTATTGATTTTACACACACCATTCCACTATGAGACACATTAAGCCCTCTTACTCCTCCCGATCTCTTCCACTGTTGCCATTGTTTAACTTAAATTATGTTTAACTTAAATTAGTTAATTTTCTTAAAACATCAACAAGAATAATAATTTTGTTTTTTTTTGTTAATTCCATTTCATTGTGAGACACGTTAGTCCCATTAAAGAATCTCTCTTATTGGTGCCATTTCTCAACGTGATGAATAAAAAGGGCATAAACTTTCATAAACTTGAGTTCGTTAATTTTCATAAAACATCGAGAATAACTCTCCCCAAATCCGTTGGAATATAAGACACGTTTTTTAATATAAATGTTTTTCATTACATGCAAATTATACATTATACACCACAAGACCAATCTGTTTAAAATGAGCAAATTTGTTGAAAAAGCATCTAGCACTACCATCATACATCATTCATAACCTAACAGAATAATTGATAATTGTTAAACTAAACCAACTCCCGGAAAGCATCCCAAATAGATATGAATCCCATGCCACTTGGAAATAAGCTTTATTAAATCAAAGAGGAAGACGGTCCTGTTATCCAGAGCACAAACACAAGATTTAGCTATTATTCTTCAGGAATATTTCTCCTTCAAAATCCTGCCTGTTGAGAAAAAACCTATCTCCTAGCAAACGCAATTTTTGGGCACTTATCCCTGAAAAATACAAGGGTATGCATAACCCAGATAATCTTCACGCTTGCAATAAACTCCCTCGAGCGCCATGCACTAAAGCTATATTTCAAATGGACCAAAGGAAAAAATCTTGCCATGTAATTTCCCGTCCAATGAAGATCAACTATGTTATTCATACACGCTATGTCATTATAACCACCAACCAATATTTTCTTAACAAGAGCAATCACATCAACTCGATAAAAAAATAATTAATATCATCAAAACAATCTAGACTACAACAAATTGAAAGGAGAGTGTAAGAGCATTTACACTCTCCTCTCTAATCAAATTGTGCCATCAAACAAAGTCCTCTCTGCGTTCCAATGATGGACGTTCAATATCAATAGCTGCAAGTGTTTGACGAAGATTAAATTTTTTTGCTATAATTGGACGAACGTCTTCTACACCTACCAATGTCTCCAAGAAAGGAAGCAATGAAACCAAAGCAGAGTCTGAACGATCATCAAACCAGCTTTCAATGGGGATGCCATTGTCTACTTGAAATCTGAAGGCCTGCAAGAAACAGTCTTCAGTCTTAGTACTTGTCACAAGACGGGACTGTATTTAAGAGCTAAAGATGTATCATATAAATAATGTTATTATGAGATCAGAAACATCCATATGAATGCAATACACAAATTTACACACCAGAAGAAATACATTTAGAAAATAATACCTGTGGTGAGTTGTCAATTATGGCAACCTTTGCAAGGTCACGTCCCAAAACTGTCAGATCCTTCATATAATTACCATCTACAAACATGCATGATTCACGGTAAACACGATGGCATATAAGCTTTTGCTTTGGATCAAGCTTATTTAAAAGTTGCTCTGCATAAATACTTTGACTGGCTGTGAACACTATTATTTCAAACATTTGTGCAACTTTCTCCATAAACACTTGAAGATAAGGTCTACGTCGTACATATACAGTATGCTCCTTCAGATTAAAACGTACTTGAAAAGTGAAGTCTGCATCATCGCAGTACTCTAGAGTAGAATGCACAAGTGTTTCTGTACAAGACAAATCAATCATAAAAGTATATAACGTTGTCAGTCAATAACAAAGCCTGCAGAATTCGTGAGGAGCAAGTTCAGAAGGCTCATCTACAAGTAGTGAGATAAAATGGAGAGATTGAACCATCAATTTCAACAGTATAACTACCATATAAAACAAAAATGAACGAGGATATCCAAAAAATTCAAATAGGCGTTGTCTAAACATTCTATGTTTTGGCTTTTTTCGCTGGCATCCGGCAACATAAATCTGGACGAAATCATAATTTTCTGTTGTTTAAATTTCATTTCTGAATGCATAAATGGATTCAGCACGCTGAAAACCCCCTGGGACACTCAGATTATACAGACTTAGCCACTCAAATCTGCAGATCCAACAATTTCTCACCAGAGTTCAGGCAAAATTAAACAGAAAAAATCCCCGGAAAAGGACCAAAACATAGAACGTTTAGACTACCACATTCAAATATCCAGGTGCTGTAAAATACTTACTTCTATCATGTTCCAAACTTTGGGAGGCACTTAAATCTTTAGACTGTTGGTCTCGACCATTCACTAGATACAAACAAAACTAAAATGTGTCCCATGCATACATTGGACTCTTTTCGTTCTATATTTGGGCCAGTAAGTTTGGTGCCAAATTTCACTGAATCCTATCAATGAAATATCTTAAAATCTAATCTACTTGAAATATCAATATCATTTGAAAATGTGCATAACATAGGATACCTTACCACTATAAATTAGCAGTGAAAGTCAATGCAGTTGCAGTGTGCAGTATACAAACCGCTATAATTTTTCCTAATACGGACTGGTTCCTTATTGACTACTACAAAAGATTCACCAAGAATAAACTAGTCATACGTTTGTATTGCATCAAGGCAATATCCATAAACAAAAGACAGTCTATCGTTCAAGTAATAACCATTTGTGCAATCATAACCATCCCTCTAGAGCCAATTATATGAATTTTATATTTCATTTTATGGTCAAATTTGGTTTCAAGGTTGAAGCTTCCTACCAAGGAATCATAATTTAAAACTCATACATCCAACCAACAAACCTACAAAAGATTCACCAAGAATAAACTAGTCATACGTTTGTATTGCATCAAGGCAATATCCATAAACAAAAGACAGTCTATCGTTCAAGTAATAACCATTTGTGCAATCATAACCATCCCTCTAGAGCCAATTATATGAATTTTATATTTAATTTTAAATTATGATTCCTACCAAGGAATAATAATTTAAAACTCATACATCCAACCAACAAACATCTAGACAGCCAATAAAAATGCGTGACAGACAACAGCGATAACCATAACCATATCATCAGATATGCATGAAAGAATGATGCGAACCTACCAACAAATCCCTAAAAGAAGACAAACTCAAAAACCAACAAATATTGTTCGTGTTTAATTTGCTCTCGAGGACATTCAAATAATTATTGTGCATCAAGCTAGTCTTTTATGCTTGATACAAATCAATAAGTTGCAACTTCATTATGTAAGGGAAAGGAGGCAATCAAGGTATATGCATACAAATCGGTCCAAGTCAATCGCAATCAACACAAAGAAGATGACAACAGCCAGCCTTCCTGATGGGTCATCAACTGGGCTCAGAAAAGAGAGTTTCCGAACTGTTCAGGCCCCCAACTAGGTTTGCACAAAACAATATTGCTGCTTGCAGTGAAATGAAAGTAAATCAAACTAAACTAAGCATCCCACAACAATAAGCTATTAAGCTCCAACCACCATTACCAAACAAGCATCCCATTCAATTGGCTCTCTAACTATGAGGCTACAAAGAAAAGGAGTGGATCCGCCTGTGATTTGTCGCAATCTTGAGCTTTCAGTTTTTCGTGAGGAGAAAGCAGAGCTCTCAGTTTTTTCTCAAAGGAGCAAGCAGAGGAATGAGTTGGAGCAGCGCCACTTGATCGTAAGGAGCCAAGATCACAAGGATATGGAGACAAAAAAGTGTACACTGGGGAGTCTTTGAGCAAGCAGCCCATATAACAAAGTATTTAGCCATGAAAAACCAATAGACACTAGATGCTTGGTCATGCATGCAGCCTCAACCCTAAACTTATATGGTACAACTAGCCCCTATGGCACCATATGGCTAAACTTATATGTCTCAACTAGCCCCTATGGCACCATAGGGCCCAATGGAGGGGTCATCTCCTATGTCATACATGTAGTATGATGAGCTAAGGGCACAACAAACCCCTCTCACTACATGCGCAATAACTAGCATAGTGCAAAGCACATACATCAAGCTTCCATCCGCACTCCAGTATGGAATGTGACTCATTTGCTAAATTCAAATTTGGCCTTGGGCTCCATCTCCCTGAACAACTTGCAACTTGCATGACAACATAGGCTTATAGTCCCAAGCACTTCCAAGATTTTCACGAGATACTTCTCCTAACAATAGAAAATTTTCTCGTTCTTCCTACTTCTAAACACTTCTATCTCCAAGTAGCAGCAAACTTTACCAAGAGCAGTAAACTCAAAACAAGATGTCAATCCCTGATTTACATAAGTGATCATGTCAAGATCTGTTACGCCCCAAATCACCCAAAATGGAACATAAATTGATATTACAGCATAATAAACCTAAGATAATATAAATATTATGGAATAATCATAAATATATGGCAATAATCAAAGGAATAGTGCAAAGAGTGATAAGTAATGAAGAAAATCACAAAAAAGGCGGGAACACACCACTTCCAAAGGAATGTAAACGAGAACACACTGCCAGCCAAAAAGGTATTCCATGCCTTAGACCTATAAAGTACAAGAGAGTATATTGATTTGTGATGTTGGATTTATGACTTACAATGATCTACATATCTTCTATTTATACTAGAGATTAGTCCTAAACTTAGAGATAATGGCCAACACACCCAAACAAAATAAAATAGTATTAACAACATGGGCAACCACATAAAATAACCTCAAATGACCCATTACATTGACTTATACACCCAAATTAGCCCCTACGGACCCATAGGACCCAATATAGGGGTCATTCCTATGCCATACATGTAGGAAGTTGCATTAGGGGCACAACAAACCCCTCGCATTGTAAAGGAAATATCTACCCTGGTGCAAAGAATGGAATACATCAGGATCATGACTGCACTATGTTATGGAACGTGATTCGTTTGTTCAATTTCAAAATCAAACTTAGGCTCCATCTCCCTAGACAACTTGCAATTTTTGTCTACAAGAATTGACAACATAGGCTTATAGTCCTTCATCCCAAACACTTCCATGATGTTCATGAGATACTTTCTCCTAACTAAGGAAAACTTTCTCGTTCTTCGTCACTCTAGACACTCATATATCTAAGTAGTAGTAAATCACCCATATCATCGACCGCCTCTAGACTTGTATCACTAAGTAGTAGTGAACTTCACCCAAATAATTGATTTCAAAGCAAGATGCCAACTCTTACTTTACACAAGTGATCATGTTGAGATCTATTATGCCCCCCCAAATCACCCAAAATGGATCATAAATTGATATTACAAAATAGTAAACACAAGATGATAGAAATATCATGAAATAATTAGAAAAATATGGCACTATTCAAAGCAATAGAGCAAAGAGTGAAATAATAAAGAAAAGTATAAAACTAGTGGGAAGCACCGCTTCCAAAGAAGTGGGTAGAACAAAGCTAGCCTTCAGAATGTTAACAAGGGCACCATATCACCCAAAATAAATATTTCAAGCCTTGGACCTAAAAATACACAAAAGTACAAGAGATAATATTGTTTTATGATGTTGAATTACAACTTACAATGATTTACATATCATCTATTTATACTAAACATTAGTCCTAAACATAGAGATTATCATCGATGCACCCAAACATAATAAAATAGTACAAGGGGCATCTAACAACATGGGTTACCACATAAATAACCTCAATGACTCGTAACATTGACTTATATACCCCAACTAACTCCTATTGACCCACAAGATCCAATTGAGGGGGCATCTCCTATGTCACACATGTAATTTGTTCTATTAGGAACACCACATGACCACCCTCCTTAAAAGTTTCGCTCTCAAAGAGTTCATATGTGTTGATGATTACAGTTGCATGAGACATCCTCCAGGACACGAACTAAGTGAGTAGACCAATGAGAGAGCCCATGAATTGGGTGTGCCCATGAGATGGGTGTGTCGTTCCTCTCTGAGACGAAGATGGAACGATGTGTGCCCTTGTGTGGGGAATATGCCCATGAGATGGGTGTGTGGTTTCTCTCTGAGACGAAGATGGACCAATGTGTGCCCCTGTGTGGGGAAGATACCCATGCGATGGGTGTGTCGTTTGAGATGAAACGATGTGTAGCCCTATGAGGGGTGAAGGTGCCCATGTGATGGGTTTATTGTTCTTCTCTATGTAGAGAATTGAGACAATGTGGTACTCCAGATGATTCTCCTGTGAGACTCGGTGAGATAGAGATCTGTTGAGTAGGGCGTCCCTGTGGCTAAGCACAGGTGGACGTAATCCTAGTGGTTGAGCACTAGTGACTGTGTGTCCAAATGATTCTCATGTGAGACTCAGTGAGATATAGATCTGTTGAGTTGGACGTCCCTGTGGCTGAGCACAGGTGGACTTGCCCCTGGTGGTTGAGCACTAGTGGGTGTGAGATCCCTTGCTATATTGTCTAAGAGTTAGATTTACCTGTAACCCTAATTGTGATGTAAAGGGTACAGGTCGGCCCCACCATAAAGTGAAGGATAATTAATATGGTAATTATTAATTATATTTCGAGTTATTGAGGTCGGCCCTGTTGTGCCAATAAACACCACTTTTGATGTGTCCAGTCTAGTATAAATAAAGGTGATTTCCCCAATGAGGAAACACAACACACATGTGATTTTGGAAATTTCAGCAAGTACGTATTCTAGGGCTGAAGTGCACACCTCTCTTGGGTGCTAGCCTTCTTGGTTTTGTGAGCACCCTTTTGTGTGCTAGGTCTATGGTGTGGGAGGTGTTTCTCTTGAATAATATAGCATAGGATTGTTGGGTTTTCTTCCCTTGTTGAGAAGGGTTTCCCAGGATATTTCTTGTGTTCTTATGCATGGTATTTCTTCTTGTGATCTTGGTTATTGCAGCAATTGTTAATGGTGTAGTTGCATTTGTCTATGGTTCAAGTAAATGAAAAAATTGAAATAAACCTCATGCTTGAGCCTAGCATAGTGAAAATTCCACATGGTATCAGAGCTTAGGTCTTGAAGAACCCATTGCACAAAGCTTCAAGCAAGTCGTCCTCTTCTTCTGCAATTCTGTACGGCCCGATAGGGTTTGCTGCAATTTCATACGACCCTCTCTTTTTTAGTGTTCCAGCACTTAATACTTGGATGTTGGGGCTAAAAACTACATAGGAGTGTACGGCCTCCTTGAGCGCACCTCCAGCAACCTTCAGATTGCATTTTCAATCATTTTGAATTTTTGGCCCTAGGGTTTCTAGGGTTTCACAATTTTCTGCAGAAATTTCATAATTAGGGTTTTTGCAACTCATTGAAGGAGCTTTTCAGCTCACCCATATTCTTCTGACTTTCAAGGCTTATTATTGCCAGTCATAAGCCCAACAAAACCTAAGGTTGCTAGCCTAGCCTAGCTGTTAGGTTTTCTAGCCCAGTTGACAAGGGTTTGTGAAGAATCTAAAATATGATGAACAGAACTACGATGGAAGATAAAAGCTTGATGGGTCAAGCAAATACAGTTCATGGAAGCCAAGACTTCAGAGAGATGAAGACATCAAAGAAGAAGCCTTCTTATTCATTTCAACGCTCTCAAGTATGGTTCCTACAAATGATGATACTTAGTTAATTGATAGTGGTGCCTCCAAGCATGTGGGTGGTTTTAGAGATCACCTAACTAATCTTGTTGAGAACGAGACCAATCTACATGTTGTCCTTGGAGACGATGCCAGATATAATGTGAAAGGGGTTGGAACTTCTACCTTCCAACTAGATTATGACATGCATCTTCAACTAAGTGAAGTACTATATGTACCTGGGATGAAGAGGAACCTTGTCTCCATTTCTGCCTTAGAAGACAAAGGCTACAAGGTTACCTTTTCTGAAGGAAAAGTTCCTCAATGGCACAAGGAATCACATATAAATTATGCCAAAGTAATTGGTGTTCGAGAAAGCAGCTTACACAGATTGACCATCAGACCAGTCCAGGCCCTGTTACATGATACTATTAGCTTGAGTGAGCTATGGCATAGGAGACTTGCTCACATTCATTATAGAGCTCTTCCAGCTCTAGGGAAAATGGTAACAGGCTTTCCAGAGATACAGATTCAACATAAAGGTGTTTGCAAAGGTTGTGCCCTTGGCAAGAATGTCAAAGGGTCATTCTTAAGCAGTGACAATAGATCCAAGGAAATCTTGGACTTGATACATTCATATGTGTGTGGGCCAATGAATGTTGCCTCTCTGAATGGATATTTGTCCTATGTACTCTTCATAGATGATCACTCTTGGAAAACTTGGATTTACTTCCTGAAGAACAAGGATGGAGTCCTTGCGAAATTTCAAGAATTCAAAGCTCAGGTTGAGAACCTGACCGGAAGAAAGATCAAGGTACTAAGATCAGATAATGGAGGACAATACACCTCCAAGGATTTCAGCAATCTCTCTATTGAAGCAGGGATCAAGAGGGAGTACACAGTTCCTTACAACCCTCAGCAAAATGGGGTTGCAGAGAGGAAGAAAAGAACCATCATCGATGCAACCAAAACGATGATACATGATCAGAGTCTACCTATGACTCTGTGGGCAGAAGCATGCATGACAGTAGTATATGTTCAGAACAAGAGTCCTCACCAGATTTTGAAGAACATAACTCCCGAAGAATCCTTCATCGGAGTGAAGCATGAAATTGGACACTTCGGGATATTTGGGTACCCAATATATTTTCATGTACCCAAAGAGAAGAGATCCAAGCTAGACCCTTCAGGGAGAAAGGATACATCTGTGGGATACAGTGAATCTTTGAAGGCATATTGAAACTACATCCCTAGTCAGAGACAGATTAAGATAAGCAGAGATGTTATCTTTGAAGAAGAGATAGCATTTCAAAGATCCAGAGAATATCAGATGGAGATTGACAGTGAGACAGTACCTTCTCCCCCTTCAGCAGTTCAGAGGGAGACAAACATTATTCCAGTTGATCCAGTTGTTCCGGCTGATCCAGTTGCTCCAGTTGATATCCCCAGAGATATTGTAGTAGGGCATAAAAGGTCTGCCTGGGCTCGACAAACTCTGCAAGAGGCATAGGGACATGCAACCCCTCAAGGCACATCCCGAGAGAGCAAGAGACCAAAGAGATTTTTGAGCTACCTTTAAGCCATGAGCCACATCATTGATTCTGAGCCTTCTTGTCATGGAGAAGCAACAGGTGAGCAGGTATGGCAAGATGCCATGACAGAAGAATATCAGTCCATCTTGAAGAATGATGTATGGGATATTGTTCCGAGACCAGAAGGGAAGTCTGTAGTGACTTCCAAATGGATCTATAAGATCAAGCATGCAGCTGATGGAAGTGTCAAGAAATACAAAGCGAGATTTGTAGCCAGAGGATTCTCACAAGTAGAGAGAGTTGAATATGATGAGACATTTGCTCCAATAGCCCGATACACTTCCATCCGTACTATCATTGCACTAACTGCATCCATGGGTTGAAAACTACATCAGATGGATGTAAAGACAGCCTTTCTCAATGGTGAGATTGAGGAAGAAGTTTATATTGAGCAGCCAGAAGGATTCGTGATGCACAACGAGAAATCTCATGTGTGCAGGTTGAAGAAAGCCCTTAATGGAATAAAGCAAGCACCTCGTGCTTGGTATGAGAAAATGGATGGATTTTTTATGAGTTTGGACTTCAGCAAGAGTGATGATGATCCAAACCTATATTATCATATTGTTGGTAACAAGTGCTTAATCTTGGTCGTATATGTGGATGACTTATTCCTCATCGATTCAAAAAGACTTATTGTTGAATGCAAGCAAGCATTGACTTCTAAATTTGAGATGAAGGATCTGGCTATGATGCACTACTTCTTGGGACTAGAAGTATGGCAGAGGACTGATGAGATTTTCCCAAGTCAAGGAAAATATACAGTGGATGTTGGGATTTGGGACCTCGGGAAGTGGTCCTCATGTGCTTATGAGTCTCTAAGCACAAAGGGGGAAGACTATTACCCTTGTACTTTACTTTATGATTCTAATTTCACTTTGACTTAGGAGATTTAAGTCAAAAGTGAAATATGTCACTTAAGTCATAAAGT
>SNQJ01S0037141.1:13640-28673 GCA_010110895.2 Picea sitchensis | reverse complement strand
GGTCAAAGAGGAGCTAGAGCGCTTCACTTCAGTGCAGAGGGCAACAAAGGGAGAGGGCGCACTTGAGTTTGGGCACATCCCTTTCTGGATCTTGTGGCAAGGCTTGTGAGGAGCTTGCTATGTATACAAGTTCCATTGTATTGTATTACTTGTTGTATCTCTTGCTTTGATCATCATTATATAGACATATATCCCAAACTGGTTTTCCCCGGGGGGGTTTATCCAGGGTCATGTTGACCAAAAATACCTGTGTCAAATTCATGCATGCTTAGAAGTGTAGATCAACATCTTAAAGTTAAAGATCTAGAGGTAGTGTTATGTGTTTTTAGTTATATTGCATGTGCTAACATTGAGATAAGAAAACACTTGCAAGGGCACCTTAAAAGAGCACTTAACCTTCAAAACATTGAGCAGAAAGTGGGATGATTGTTTGCTGTCCCAAAACAGCAAAAGAAGACAGACATACAATTAAAACTTAGAGCCATACTAAGGTCAAGGATAGACCTTAGGTGGCAGCCTCAGAGGACCTCAAATATTTCTACAGTAGAGATATTGAATAAGTTCGGTATGACAGAGTGCAAATCCATGCCTACACCGATGGTGATGGATTTGAAGAAAATGAATGATGCTTCTACTGATTCAGACGAGCTTGATCCACATTTGTATCGACAGCTGATTGGATCACTGATGTATCTGGTTAACACCTGACCCGATATATGTTATGCAGTGAATGTACTTAGTCAGTTCATGAGTCAGCCGAGACAAACTCACTGGATAACAACGAAGCACGTATTAAGATATCTACGAGGCACAGTTGGATATGGCGTGAGATATGCCTCCAGTGTAGACTTGAGTTTGCAGGGATATGCCGATGCAAATTAGGCAGGGAGCGCAGTGGACCGGAAGAGCACACCCGGTTGTTGTTTTTACCTTGGGGTCTGCCATGGTTTCCTGGTGCGGCAGGAAACAAAGCTACTGCAAAAGCAGAGTATATAGCATTGAGTGTGGCAATCTGTGATGCAGTGTGGCTTCGCAAGCTCCTGACAAATTTATTTGATCATGAGATGGATCCTACTATTATTCATTGTGATAACCAGAGCTGTGTGAAGCTCTCTAAGAACCTTGTGTTTCACAATAGATCGAAACACATTGAGATAAAATATCATTATATTAGAGACATGGTGCAAAGGAAAGCAGTACACGTGCATTACCTTCCTACACATGAGCAGACTACAGATATCTTCACCAAACCGCTTGCCAAGACGAAGTTCGAGTACTTCCGTGAGAGACTTGGCCTGGTGGAGAATGCCTCCCTAGCTGAGAGGGAGTGTTGATGATTTCAGCTGTGTGAGACATCCTCCAGGACACAGACTGAGTGAGTCGGCCTATGAGAGATCCCATGAGTTGGGTGTGCCCATGAGATGGGTGTGTCGTTCCTCTCTGAGACGAAGATGGAACAATGTGTGCCCCTGTGTGGGGAATATGCCCATGAGATGGGTGTGTGGTTTCTCTCTGAGACGGAGATGGAACATTGTGTGCCCCTGTGTGGGGAAGATACCCATGAGATGGGTGTGTCGTTTGAGATGAAACGATGTGTAGCCCTGTGAGGAGTGAAGGTGCCCATGTGATGGGTTTATTGTTCCCCTCTATGTAGAGAGTTGAGATGATGTGGTACTCCAGATGATTCTCTTGTGAGACTCAGTGAGATAGAGATCTGTTGAGTAGGACGTCCCTATGGCTGAGCACAAGTGGACATGATCCCAGTGGTTGAGCACTAGTGAGTGTGTGTCTAGATGATCCTCATGTGAGACTCAATGAGATAGAGATCTATTGAGTTGGATGTCCCTATGGCTAGGAACAGGTGGATGTACCCCTTGTGGCTGAGCACTAGTGGGTGTGTGAGAACCCTTTCTATATTGTCTAAGAGTTAGATTTACCTGTAACCCTAATTGTGATGTAAAGGGTACAGGTCGGCCCCACCATAAAGTGAGATAATTAATGTAAAAGATAATTCATATGGTAATTATTAATTATATTCTGAGTTATTGAGGTCGGCCCTGTTGTGCCAATAGACACCACTTTTGATGTGTCCAGTCTAGTATAAATAAAGGTGATTTCCCCATTGAGGAAACACAACACGCATGTGATTTTGGAAATTTCAGCAAGTACAAATTCTAGGGCTGAAGTGCACACCTCTCTTGGGCGCTAGCCTTCTTGGTTTTGTGAGCACTCTTTTGTGTGCTAGGTCTATGGTGTGGGAGGTCTTTCTCTTGAAGAATATAGCAAAGGATTGTTGGGTTTTCTTCCCTTGTTGAGAAGGGTTTCCCAGGATATTTCTTGTGTTCTTGTGCATGGTATTTCTTCTTGTGATCTTGGTTATTGCAGCAATTGTTAATGGTGTAGCTGCATTTGTCTATATGGTTCAAGTAATGATAAAATTGAAATAATTATCATGCTTGGGCCTAGCATCGTGAAAATTCAACAATATGATACGAAGTAATAAGACTTCCTCCAATACACGATCACTTGTTTCAATGATTGATTATCCATCAATCCATAATTAACTCTTTTGGATATCAATCCATGATAGTTTGATGTCACACAATTGTTTTTACTTTGATTCCATGCATAATCATAATTTTGCCAATTTCTTGCAGCCATTGGTTTTGTCCCATACATCTTACTCAACATCTGGTTCCATCTATGCCATTGATTTTGCCATCTATTTTCATGCTTGATCAAGATCTCTTCATCAGGATCCTTGTTGAGGAACATTGTCTTAACATCCATTTAATACACCTCTTAGTGTTGTCTTACTAGCATTGAGAACAACCACCAAATTGATATCATCCTCACCAAAATTGATATCATCTTCACCACATGAGAAAAGGTCTCTTGACAAAAAATGTGTTATCTCTGAGAGTAACCCTTATCCATCAATCTAGCTCTGTACCTTTCCACAACCACCTACTTTGTAAGTTTGTACTTACACTTTACACCCATTTACAAAACACAATCTTGTAATCTACAAGTAATGGAATCAACTATCAAGTCGTATTCTACATCAAGTAGTCATATTCTTCCAATGCTTTCCTCCCTTCATTGGCATCCTTTTGGTCAAGAGATTCCTAGATTGTTAATGATTCATCTGTACTGACCCACAAAGCATAATAGAAAAGGCCTTCCACTCTTGAGGATTCCTTAATTATTGACCTTTGCAATACAAGGTTTGTCTACCTACTCCATCTCCACTATAATGTCACCTTTGGTAGTTGCTACATACCCTTAGTTGAATGAGTGACAATGCATTGCAACCTCAAGCTACTATAAAGATGCCACATAGCACTTGTGAGAGCAAGTGGAATACCTACCCATAACACCTTACCTTAACAATTGTTTAGTGCACTATGTTGTAGGTGTGAGAATTGCATCATGTAATGCATATCACATCAAAATCTTTGGATGGGTAAAAATCATTTGTCCATATCATTTGAAAAAAAAATCAGCCATGCTCAAAAGCATATGAGAAGACAAGATAAAGGCAAATAACTTGCAAACCTAAAATTATTGAGAGTTAGATCTTCCATCTCAAGAGCATATCCCCTTTAGAAATTGGGTATTTCCCTCAACCCTCTCCATTTTGGAAGCAAAAGAAATCTGTCCCATCTACTAGTAAGGAGTGCATGCCATAATAAAAATGAAACATTTGGGCTAGATATAAGAAAAGTTATAACAAAAAATACTACACCTATATGGATACCAATATAATAGGATTCCAGATACCGGCAACAAAATGCACCAAACATGTAAACATGAACTATAACCAAAACCAAAATTTTAAAAAATAAAGAGACCTTGTTGATTAAACATCTTTAAACCAGAATATTTTTCCTAGAGAAACTGCAACTGCTTTTATTGATTCTCATAATATTAGATAAGTATATATGAAATCAAAGGACTAAAAACAGATAAAAACATAATATGGAACATGCATCAAAATTTTAAAAACAACTTTGGAGACAAAATTAGAAATAAACCACTTCTTTCAAAAAATTCATGTGTGCTGAAGAAGATAAAAACATTCACTCTTTGAAAACACTGAAGAAGACCTAAGAATTGAGGGAATGGAGAAATGAAAAAGTAAACTTTAATAACCAACATCCAAATGACAAAAAAAATCAACAGCCCAAAAGTATCAACATCTGAACCATCAATTATCTTTCTTACCATCCAAGTCTAGTACAAGTGTGACAGGCTGTCTTCGTCTTGTTTGTCTAGGTAATAGTCCTGGACGATATGGTGAAACCACTTCTGAGAGGTCAGGCAAGCTTTTTATAAATAAATATGGATCAAAATCATCCACCTCATCGGGAATGCCGGAGTCATTTGCATCTTTATCACCATATTCCAAAGACTTAGTTTGTTGTATTGCAAAGAACAAGCATGCACCATCTGAGTTTAAGAGAGCTTCCTCAACAGATATAGTTTCATGCCTGTGATCAGTTGCTGCATTTTCATCTACAAGAGGCCATATGATACAACTCTCGGTAACATCAAATGTAGTTTGAGAGCCAATAAATTCATCCTCATGTGAACTCTCTGTGTTTCTAAGAATATCGTGCACTGTCACAGCTGTGTCTGTAGAAAATCTAGTCATTGATGCATCTCTAAATACATCTGAAGTTGGATAAGCAGCTGAAGTAGTCATACTCATACTGTTATCTTCACATGCAATGCTGTTAGCATCAAGTCTGCCGTCTACCATGTCAATTTTCTCATCAGCATCTCCACGGTCATTATCTGCCAACAGAAAACTATTTATGAGTTCAAAAGTTTGTTGTCCATCCCTCTCTTCAAAGACACATTTTAGGTCTAAAATCATTCCACAGATTGCACACAAGAGTGGAAGCAGCTCAAAATAGGAAAGAGTTACAAAAAGCAGAAGAAAACACATGTGAACATTGGAAAGCAGTGTTACAAGGGGACACATTCCCGAGGGTAGGGGATGTGCTTCCCATGCTTCCGGGAAGCGGGTACTCCAAGGGGGACGTTTCCCCACATTCCCTTTAGGGGGGAACGCAACAGGGAACGTTTTTCTCAAAAAATGAGATGATCCCACATTTCCTTTTCACCAAAGTCCTTCTGTTCAAGGAAAAAAGAAAGGCACAAAAGCAAACTAAAAAATAAAATGAATGTAAACCTAATGCACAGGTAGATGAGGGCCCTGATGAAGCACAACTGGGTTTGGTTGGCATGCCATTGAATATTATGGAGAATACAAATGATTTGGATTCAGATAACAACATTCCCATGGCTGGTCCTTATTCCTTCATGCAGTAGCTGTATGCAGAGACTAGTGGGGCATTGCCTTGAACAGTGATGCTCATTTTCTGAATTTTCTAAATATAATGAGTAATACAATGGTGATAGACGATTTGTGATAGTGATTATTAGGTTGTTACATCATTAAATGTATCATTTATAATTTATAATGTAACCTGTAACAATGTATGTTATTGGCACATAGTTATGTACAACATTTCAATGACTTGTGTTTCAGTCTCATATAATTTAATTTTAATTTTTTAGTGTTTCTGGCAGGGTCCCCTATGTCAAAGACCCAGACGTTCCCTAGAATTTGGGGAATGCTTCAAGATATCCCCCGAATGCATTTCCCTGCTCGAATGTTCCCAGGTCCCAGAAACTTTGTGGAACATTGGAGCAAAGTACTGATCAAGGACAGCAATTTAACAGCAGATAATAGAGAATGACAGCATGACATAAACCTACTTCTGCAATGGCAATAAAACAAGAACTGGAAACAATTCGTAGCAATGTGCCAGACAAAAGCTGTTGACTTCAATGAAGGATGGATCCTTATTTAGATCCTTATTTAAAAAGTGGGGCATGCAAGAGTGAGCCTTATTGCTTCCCTTCATTTATACACACAGAAAATTTCTGTGCATGTGTTTACAACCATTTCCAAGCAAGTTGGGAAAAGATTGCAATGGGCCTCTGTTGACTTCAATGAAGGATGGATCCTTATTTAGCAAAAACGCTAAAAGTGGGGTATGCAAGGATCTTTTGGCTGCCCCTCGTTTTGACAGGAAGAAAATATTTAGTGCGTGTTTAAAACCATTTCCAAGCAGGTTGGGAAAAGATTGCAATGGGCCTCTGTACTGAAAACTAAACATGGTGATTGGAAAACTGCGATGTAAATTATCAGCAGGTCATAAGGAAAACCATAAAGAGGAAGTGATTCTGACACTGTACCTGGGACTTATGGAAACAAAAGCTTACATTCCTAGATGAACATATCCACAATAGATAAAATATATTTATTGTTACTAGGATCTTCAAAATTACCCTCACATAATTGTCAGCATTACAAACATACTATCATATTGATAAGTTATTATATCTTTGCATCACTCGCACATTACAAATAGAGAGGCACTGAGAACTTAGTTTCAACTTTTCAAGTGACTGATGGAATCGGAGATTTTAAACCTATTCATCCCAATAAGAAATGCTATCAAGATTGATGTTTCTCTCTAATGCGACTTGGTAGTTGTCCTTGAAGCCAATAGAACATCAACAACAATGCACAGATTCACAACAAGCAGAAACAAGCAAATTGTTAGATTATGTTCAAACGCAATCTCTCCGAACTTCATATTTGTTTGAATTAGTTAATCTAAATTTTGTTATCTTTTGCTCAAATGGAGGAAGTAAGTTGACATTTCCAATCACCTTATGTTCAATATTATGTTTGAATGGGGCTAGGTTCAATGAAACCTTGAGATAAGACACAAGCACAATATAACACCTACATGCTACAACTATCATGCATATAATCGGCATGTTCAAGTAGAGACGAAAAGCTCATAGATTGAGCATAATGCCATATTAGTAAAAGTTATGAAGAGCAATTATTGTAGGATCTGCACCTCAATCAGCTGCCTTATTGAGAGCATATTAAAATGCCTCAATCCATTTTCGTGCCAAATTTGATTTAGCTTTTTACATTCTACAGAGAAAAGATATTTAGTACAATGAATTTTGGCATACAATTACTCACTGTGATTGTTTCCCCAGTGAGACTTGTGTCATGCTCTGCAGGTAGTGCACCTATTTCAGCTGCACCCGACACTTGGGATGTTATATGTTTTAGACTTAGACTCTGTATATTGAATTTCAAACCGTGCGCTAGCAGAGATGGCCTAGGCACTCTTTGTTGACATTGTTTGAATATATACTTGACTCCTGGTTAATGCATAATTTAATATAGCTTCTTTCTGTCTTTCTTTCTCGAGGGCAGAATGTGTTTTTTCAAACGAAGGACTATCAGGATTGATGAATCCTGGTGGATTTCCTATACTCCCAATTTTATTCAGATTTACAGGGAATCATAGGTAGAAATGACAAGGGAAGTTTCACACATGGGGGTTGATTCATTCAATAATGATCATATGGAAACCTCCTTCGAATGCCAAAGAGAGTTAGAATTATCTCAAGGGCATTTCCAGTTCCTGCCCGCTCCTCTCGTCTAGTCAGCATCGAAGTTCATATCTTGATCGGAGGTTCATAATCGTGATGTATTGCAGTATATGCATTGGGCCAATCACAGGGACCTCTTGAATATCACAAAAGATATAAGTAGGGTCTACTGTCGTTATTTCTTCGTTCCAAGTTACTTGGTAATGATGCTTCATTAATCTGTTGCAATGGGGAGAATTATTGGCTCAATGACCAGGCCTCTATTACCCAGCAAACACCTAGTCATGTACCCCAAGGGAGTTTATTGTGGGAAACCTACAGATTTGTATCACTAATTGTACTTTCTAGTCCCATTAACCTATCTTTTGATCATTTGTTGGACATTAAATAAATTCTTTTATCTTATCTTTGTATTGTGGGAATTAGGACTTTCTAGGAGGGTCAAAAAGCAAGAAGTAAGGATGGAAGGTTATCCCTTTGCTTGATTCCTTCAAGGCAAAGGGAGGGAGGTAAGGTTATGCTTACCGGAGCATAGCTCAGGTAGGTAAAGCCAGTACTTACCAGATTCAAATTATAGGGTATAACCACCAACCCTTCACAGAGCTCAGGTAAGGTCACTTAACTTCCAAAGCTCTTCGAAGGGAATAAATATAGGGGATGACCTTACCTTCTCACTTACCTAAGAAAACCTGAGCTATGTGTGCGTAAGACCTAGACCGTAGCTCAATGAAATCCTTGTTATGCTTTTCCTTACCTAACACTCAAGCAGGTAAGGTCCTAGTCTGGCCCTGAGCTCAGGCAAGGACCAGGCCAAGTACCACATTTTTTGTAATGAAGACCAAATAGATACCCTTGCACAGCTCAAAGATCACAAAGGCAGGCAAGGGATGCTACCTAATGGACATGAAGATTGTTAGTGTCCTATAAATAGATTGTTAGAGTCTGAGTTAAGTATGTATGTAAGGTAAAGTCATGCTTTGGTCTCATAAAGACCATGGCATCTTTCTCTTAGGTGAAAGTCATGTTATGAGTCAATGGGTTTGTGATTAATAAAATTGCTTAGATGGGGTCATAAAATAAAGTTGAGTCACAAGTCATGTGGTCTTGATGTCAAAGAATATAGGTTGTCATATCAACTAAGGGTCATAATGAAAGATCAGGTGATCAATCAAAGTCAGTTAGAGTCGGTCTTGTTATGGCTTAGCAAATCTCATAAGCTCAAATCCGTTGGAGACACATGGCATCATCAAGCAAATTATAGCACTGCGCAACTTCCTAATGCTAAGCAAATATGGTGAAGAAGTACAACAAGGAAATGCTTGTTTCAAGTGGCAGTTTAAGTTGATTTTGGCTTTCAAATTACCTCATTCTACCTGCAATAAAACTCCTAATCGCCATTTTTCCTCTCTGCAAATAGCAAACCCCTCATTCAGTTTGTTGCGCACGAGTTGCAGAGAACGCTGCGTACAGTGTTGCGCATCATCACCTCCATTTCTCTTGCGCCCTCTAACCGTTGGTTTCAACCCCTAGTTGATGTTTTAAAGGAAGACCTTTCTTATGAACCTAAAGGCCTAAAATTTCACCCTAAAACGCAAACTATATCCCTAATTCTGTTCATTCATTGCGCATATGCAATTGTTGCGTTTTACCCTGCGCACAATCCTCTTATTTCTTTCCCACATGTAAGCAACATACATCAACATCATTGCAACTCCACAAGGCAGGAGAAGGACTACAAAAGGTAGTGATATCATTAGATTTGAGCCTCAAAACCTAAGGCTAGTAAATGCAGATCCAGCAATCAGGCTTTCATTTGAACAAGTGGGTTACATTAGATTTTGTGAAAAGCTTCAACGGTACAGCATGCAAGTGCAAAGGAGTTTGCCTTGAGCTTTAAAAGTGTTGAAGCTAAAGTGGGCAACATGCAATTTCAGGTTTCTGAAGACACCATCGCTGTTGCAACAAAGATCCATGCTCATGGAGAGAAATGGTTCAAAAGGTATGCAACTGGATCTAGCTAGCCTGAATTTAGAAACACAAATTTTGGAGCCACCATACCCAAAGAACTTTTATTAGAGAATCATAGCAGTTAGTTGAGGGTAATTCAAAGGTTTTTCACATGTGAGGGAAGATTCACTAGGGTTTACCAATATCATATCAAGCTCTTAATGCACTTCACTGGTAGGAAACCTTTACATCTACCATATTACCTCTTCAGAAGCCTAGGGAAGATGGCTGACAGAGTGCAAGTAAGGAATGACCAAGGGGAACCTAGCCTCTTCAATTTTTCATTGATAAAATTGTTGGTGTTAGAAGAACTCGGAAAGAGGAATCAGGATTGGGAAACTTTTGCATCGACATCAAAGATAGCAGTTGATTCTTTTAGCAGCCCACAGAGAATGAGAGATACACCTTCATTTGTAGCAAAGACCATCACATTTGTCCCTGAGAGTTCTGTCAAAAAGAGGGAAAAGTAAATTGAGGAACCTGCAGTAAACCAACAAGCTAAGAAGAGAGGAAAAAGCTCCAATTTTCCCCAAAAGTGGTCAAAGTTCCTAGTAAACCAGTTACTAGGTCAGCAACAAAAAAGATGTCTTCCATGCACACATCACAAGCACCTAATGAAGCTCCAGAGGCCTTCACAGAAACAGATCTCCCTGATGACAAAGACAGCCTTAGCCTTATCATTGAGCTACAAGAACAATTGAAGAAAGCTCATTTTGTCATAGCACAATTGCATTTGTGTGTTGTATAGCCATCGTTGTATTTGTGCATTGTATCATATTAGAAGTGAGCAACGTGGGGTTACCTATGGGTAAAATTTGAAAATGCCACAATTTTTTTATAAACCACAACCCTTCAAATAAAAAACAGGAGTGACCCTTCAGAGAAATAATGGTTCCGTAACTGTTAAGCAAAAGGTTAGTTGTAGAGTAATCGTTGTCACGGATTACTTAGAAGGAAGCCGCCAGTCTGAAATCTGCCACACCGTGGCTAAATTTTACAAGTCGAAGTCAACGGACGTGGAGGTCGTCGGTATAGAGGGTCGTGACGTTCTGGTTAGGCCACGACATTGCACGAGATCGACCAATCAACTTAACTAAACAATTAAGTCGCCATCTCTGCACTCAAGCTGCCACTATTAGCATAAAACCACTAAAACAAATACTGGTGAAGTGGAGCAAATAAATGCATTGTACCATATATTTTAATATACAAAATTCATAAGTATCATAAAGACGTCATTTTAAAGGAGGCTATAAAAGGTAAGGTACATTACAATTATTATTTAAATTATAAAGACGTCATTTTAAAGGAGGCTATAAAAGGTAAGGTACATTACAATTATTATTTAAATTGAGGGGGTCTATGTTAATCAAATTGAAGTGTTATAAGTTACAAAAGAACAAATACCATTTAATAAAACTGGAGCATTATAATTTGACTACAAATATTAAAGCACTTTACTAATATGAAAGTACTTCACAAGTGAATCAAGGAAAATAAGTAGACAAGATTATATATATTTAAGTGAAACTTTAAAAGGGGTATCATAAATTAAGCGCTCAAGCTAAAAATATTCAATACAAAAGAAATTATCGAAGAATTTTTTAAAAGAGTATAAAAGGGTCAATTTCAAGAAAGGAGTATTTCGAAATTTGTGAAGCCCGTATTAAAGAAGAAGAAAAATAGATAAAAATAATTATAAGGCCATTAGAAAGTTAAAAGATGGATTTTGACATAAAAGAAGGAAGGTTTATGCATAAAGGACTTTCAACCATAGTTTTAAAAACTGGAACCGATCAAGGGTCCAACCAGAACCGGAACCGGTAATGAACTAGTTGAACCAGTTTCAATGAACCAGTTTTAAAAAAAAACATAAAATATTTAAATTTTAATAAAAAAAACATATTTTTAAGATTTTAAATCATGTTTCCAAAGCATTAGAAACAATTAGAGACAACATATCCAAAGTATGCTCATGAATATATCAAAACGAAACCAAGTGCAATACATATCTAGAGATCACAACATAAATACATAATCAAGGAGGCTCTAAATAGCCTCTACAACATCAAATAACATACTAACAAGAGTCAAGACTACAAATCACTATCTCATTGATCAACATGATCAATGATCAATCATCACTACTACTAGAAGTAGAAATGGCATGAGCATCCTCGCCCTCAGTATCATCATTTGTCTCTGACTCGGACTCGAACTCGGCCTCAGACTCATCATCTAAATGCTCTCAAATGTTGAATAAGAGAGGTGTGAGGCACTTGGAGGGGAGTGAGATTGTCTTATAGACTATAATTAGGGTTTAGGGGATCTTAGGTTTTAGGTTTTTAAGGGTTTTAGGCTTTAGGGACCAAACCGACCGGTTCAGGTTATAGTTCACTGGTTTTTAAAACACTGCTTTCAACACCTATTTTTGATATATTAAAAGTCGAAGGAATTGTTCAAGGAAAAAATATTAACATTGAGATTTGTCTGTACAAGAAGGAAAATTACATCAATATTGATATTGCCAATCAATTATCAATTTTAGAGTCAAATATAATTGAAATGAACTTTGGAAAGACACAAATTAAAGAGTTAGAAGTAACAATTGACAATTATAAATACATATCCGAATTCGATGTTACAAAAATGACTCAACCTGATGTTGGTATAATTCTTGGCTTAACCTAGCTAGAAACGCTAGGTACCTTCATCTTAAATGTGCAAAAAAAAAATTGATGTTTTATTGCAAAAAGAAAAAAATTACGCTCCAAGACGTCACATTGAAAAGATTCATCGTTAGAAGATTTTAAAAATATTTCAAAGATGATCAACCAAGATGATCAAATGACAATACAAAAAAAAAGAATTTGACAAGGTTGTTGCTAATAAAGAGGAAGAAATTTGTCGTCTCAAGAATCATAATAAAAATATTGACATAAATCAAGAAATTAAAGAATAAAAAGCAAGGTGATCAAAAGTTAGAACAAGTTAATCAAGATTTCGAGAAGAAATTATTCGAAAAGGATGAAGAAAATTGCCACCTTAAAAGTCATTGTCAAGACTTGATCGAACAAATTAAGAAGTTAGAAGATGAAAAAGAGTTGCAACGAACAATGTCGCATAAAATCGTCAATAAAGGATCAATGGTCGATAAGGGAACTATGATTGATCCCATAAAGAAGATACCAAATACTGCCCAGACTTCAGAGAGTGGAACAAACACCGATCCAGTTGAATTACCAGAAGCATCAAAAGTGGAAGAGAGATCCAACAAAAAAGATCCAGAAGAAATTCGAGTACCCTTATCATCATCCAAATCACAAGATTTGTTGCGACCAACAACAAGGTTAAGAAGAATATAAACAATGTTCTTCTTACCAACAAATAAGCTACAACATTGAAAAAGAACGAAGACAAAATCGACAATGGAAGCCTAATCATACACTTCCAATGAAGGTAAATTTGGGATGGATCACTCTCAAGAAGATGCAACATATTACTTCAGGAATTCGAAGATTATATCGTTTTGTTTCGTCAAGAGTCGCAACTACAAAAACAAAAGATCATGAAAAGACAGTTCGAGCTAGAACAAGAGATAGGTCTTTCTCTAATCATACTTTGAGTACAAAACATTTTTAAGGGGAAGGCAATGTAGCACACAAAATATATATAATATTGAGTAATAATAATCATAAATAACAATAATAATAATAATAAATAGTTATTAATTGTCCAAGGGAAGCATCCTTTCATGGATGTTCACCATATGTGCCTTTAGGTTCTCTATATATTTGGCACATCCATCATTGTAATCATTATCTATCAATCTATTTTATCTCATTATATATATTTTTATTCAATATAATTTCTTGTCTAGTATGGATTACAATTATTTATCCCATTTATGATGGATGTCCATGGTAAGAACCAGATTGGTTCTTCGCAACATTACACTAAATGGGTTATCTACACCCTAGGAAGCCTTTGTGCAGGGTGTTTGTGCTCATGAGAGGTTGTCTATCTTTGAAAAGCTTTGGGATCATTTCATCCAAGAAAATGCAAGGTGAGAGACAGTTACAACCAAAGTGGAGAAGATTAAAAACCTAGCCCTCATCAAGAAGTTAAGGATACGTGGTAAGAAAGGACCTAGGAGGGGTCAGAAGGATAAGAAGGAAGAATCATGTTCTTTGAATCAAGAGAAGAAAGACAGAGTCATGTGAAATACTTCAAGTGTCGTAAAATGAGATGCTATGCAAGTCAATTTCCTGAGAAGAAGAAAGCTAAGGGCAAGCAACAACAGAAGCAGTTTGCAACCTTCCTTGGACAAGGGAAGTACACAATGGAAATTCTAAAGAGATTTCAAATGCTTGATTGCAAACCCTTGGCCACTTCTATGGTTTCAAATTTTAAATTATCCACTGACTTAGAAATTGATTCGGTTGATCCTTCTTTGTATATGCAATTAAATGGTTCCATGATGTATCTTATGAATACCAGGCCGAATATATGTTTTGCAATTTATACATTGAGCCAGTTCATGGTTAAACCCCAAGAGTCTCATTGGAAAGCTTCAAAGCATGTGCTCAGATACTTGAAGGGCACATAGTTCATTATGGCATGAGGTATGTGGGAGACATTGAGTGAGGCCCACAATATTCACAAAGGCAGCCAGCACGGGGGCTTTACCCCATGACCTCCTGCTTGTAATTCACAACACTCAACCACTCGAGCTATCCCACCAGGCTGAATACAAAAATTAAATATAGACAAAAAGATCCAATTTTTTTAGAAATTAGAAACTAGTTACAATATTTACATGCTAGTTTGATAACACAACAATAATCATTAAAATGGGTGTGTTACATTTATGGACCTAAATGCCACAAGCATATTCCATCAGTTGTATTCTTAACTCTTAGGGTTCTCATCTTTCTGTCATAAAGAGTTGTTTGCTTCATGTTCTTCTTCTTTTATAAAATATAGATGGTTAAAATATCTCCTATTCAAGTTCCATTCTCTTCTCTTGTGAATATCTTTGAAAGTTCTGATACCTTTTGCTTTTTGTTTTCATGTTATCATTTTTTTTGTGAACAATGGAGAGGGTATAATGTTGATTTTTGTGTTCTCTTTTGGCATATATCTTTATATGAACCTTCTTTTATTTATGTTTGGCATGAGGTATTCTAGAGTTGATTACCTAATTGATTCAACTTATAACTTACTAGTTTATGGTCATATGCTTGAAGCCACTTATTAATTGAAATTTATCATCAGTGTCAAATCTGAAAAAGTAACTACCAAGCAATATATTGTTTGATCTATTGTTGCAAGGGTGGAGGGTCGGATTATTTTCCATTCTTGCTTCTCCACTTGGTTATGAGGAGTTTCAGAATCTGGTTCACTCATCGTGGGTAACTTTAGACTCTTCTCTGGGTAAAAATGCTATAAAACAATTCGAAAAAAAATTATTGGAACAAAATCACTTCCTAAGGATTGGACAAAGAGGACCTTTGGCAATTCAGC
>SNQJ01S0037141.1:0-13630 GCA_010110895.2 Picea sitchensis | reverse complement strand
GGCCCTCCAGGGCCATGCTCAAGTCACTCCTGCTCTCGGTACTCCATGTCTAGGACCATGTGGGCCTCGAGACATGATCTCCTAGTTATCCCTATATATCGGGGATAACATGGACAAAAGAGGAATGAAAGGAGGTGATTAAGTCTTTCCAATTGGATTAGACCACTAGACCTGATGGTTGGACTATTGAATTTTATATGGGTTTCATGCAACCACTAGAGGATGATATATTAAGGGTGATATAAGGATCAGGGAAAATAGAAAAATCCTTGATCCTTGGTACTACAATGAAATCTACATCTATTGCCAATATCCCTAAGGTTTCTGACCCCACCAATTTTGACCCTTTCTAACCTATTTCCCTTCACAATTTCATCAACCAAATCATAGCTAAGGTAATTGCCTAGTGCAATTCCTGAGGAACAGTTTGTCTTCGTGAATGAAAGACAAATACTGCATACATGAGCTATTGGATGGTATTGGCTCAGCACAGGAAACACTGCATACTATTAAAACCTATGTTACCAGATCCATCAGGACCGGGGGCTGGATCTGTGGATCCCTGGATCGGATACAGATTCAGATCCAGATCCACCGGGATCTGCCCAACAATGACATGTCAACRTCGGCGTTGTGTTATGCAATAATAAATGGATTACAAATTGTATCAACCTGTGGACTATACAATAGACAAGATAATGGGTTCTCTCGGGTTATGCAATAATAAATKGATTACTCGGCCAGCAAGGGTTTTTTCAACAGCTGACAGCTATTATAAATTTTAATGCATATGCTCTTAAATATATTAAAGGTAAAGTTTATAAACATGGCCATTTTACATACTCTAATTAAAAGTAAACTTTATAAACCACTCACATGTTAAAAGTAAGGTTTATAGTCACTTAACTAATGTAATGTAATAACTAATAATTAATGTTTAACTTGTATAAAATAATTAATGTTAAATACTTATAAATGATACATTAATTATATTAATTATTTTTAGAAGTATTATAATTATTACATATATATAAGTTATATATTTTAAAATAAGTATATATATATATATTTTTTTTTTCATGTAAATTTTAATTTTTTTAATTATAAAAATACATTTTTATTGTTTTTACGTCTTTGATGGGGCATATGAAGGGAACACCAGAAGAGAAGCCGGTGGTGTACTATTCCTTCCAAATAATAGAAAGATATCCTTTCAGTATGAATGTGTAACTTGCACCAAAAATCAAGCCGAAATGAAAGTTGCTACAATCCTTATGAATATTGCTATGTATGGAGGTCATTGAGATTTTTGTGAATCCAAGTTAATTTGTGGATGGATGTCAGGTTCTCTACAAGCCAGAAACTCGATATTCAGTGTTGATGTGAGAAGAGCGAAGGAGATCAATCTATCTTTCAGGTCCATCAATTTCACCCCTAACTACAGGGAACTCGATATGGAAGCAGACCAAGCTGGCAAGTGAGTGTGTGCATTGGAGGAAGGTTCTTCAACTCTTGAATCATCGAGTGCAGCAGAGGACATCTGTAAGACAAGAATCCTACTCGGATAGCATGGTTTTCAAATTTTTTGTATTTTTCTTGATGGGGGGGCCTGGACCCTCCTATTGGTTTCAACAATGATTATTTTACGACTTATGGACTGGTTATTTCTGCTCAAGTTTTGATATCTTATCTTGTTTATTTACCCCTCTGCAGAAGTCAGGGGTATGGATGTTTTTTTGTCAATGTTATGAATTTTGCTGTATTGTCTATATGACAAAAGTTAAAACACAGCTTGTAACTTTTGATGATTTGATAAGTTATGGCCTTTTCCCATATGTTACAAGGACCAAGGTGAAGAGAGGCTTGATTTCAAAAAACATGTACATCCAACTTATAGATTGTGGGTTGCACTTTTATACACTCATCACTCCCCCCCCCACACACACACAACCTGCAGTCATCTTCTATTGAATGTTTTTGCAAACCAATTCTCGTAGACCTGCCTAAACTTGGTAAAATGGCTATGCTAGATGAAATCTTGTCCAAGGTTAAAAATCAAAATTAATAAAAGAGAAAATTTACAACATACCACTCCCACAACAAGTTGTTGAGGCTTCGACCTTTGGCATATGAGGAACAGGTGAAAATAGGGTTTCAACTGCAGGTGGATTAGCTGCTTGCATGTATACCTGTAAAACACAAATTAAAGTTCTCTTGCTTACATGTAGAATATAGATAAAAGAAGGCACATTTTAAACATCTATTTCTATGTAAAAGATGACAGTAGAACATGAAAACAGGTATCATGTCACCTACAACATAATAATAATTACTGATTGAAACGTTTTTATTTCTCAAAGTAGCATAACCCTCCATTTAACTGAACACTCGAACAATGTAAGAAACTAGAATACAATAATGAAGTAGAATTCATTGATTAAAAAATATTAAAATACAAAAGCATTTTCCAGTGATTCCAATGAGGCCAAAAATTGCAGAGCAAGTTTATAGAAAAAATTTCATGTAGGTTTTTTTTGGTTGGAATATAAATATTAGTAAGGATCAGAATCCTGAAAATCACAATTTCAATCTGACCCTCTTTAATTTCCATTAGGAATGAGATGAAAATTGTAATGCTCCCAAGAAGATTCGCTAGGGACTTGGGTGATTTTCTGATCTGGTTTATTTGATTTTGCAGGGTTTTACTTAAGGAAGTTGCGCTCTGGTTGTTTTTTTAAGGGTTTAAAGCATACAGAAGACAATAATGAAGTAGATCACAAGATACAAGAGACATTCAACAAAATATTTCAGAAAAGCTTCAGATCTGACCTTTATTTATTATAATAAGTTGATCTTTCACACATAGATCTGCAGATCTGGTACAATAGAATAAGATAAAGAAGCCAAGGGTGCATGTGTCCTTCAGATACAATAATATAGAGAAATAGGGCCTCCAAGATCTCCCACAACTGAATGAAGTTAGATACAAGATCAATTTCTTTCCCTGGTGAGCTATAACCTTCAGATCTGGAACTGGTACGTCCCCCACTGGCTAGAAAAGCTAGAGATTTCGGCCTCCTTAAAGATGGCCGCCAAATCCTATGGAAATACTGTCAAACAGTAGATCAGGAGCTGTAGATAACATATGGAACAAGTTTGAAGCCATGCCCCCTGATAAAACCTTCCAACCCACTGCCTCCTCAAGGAATGGTGCACCCTCCTTCAGCCAATACACCCCACTAAAGAATAAAATAGGTATGCAGAAGAAGAACCTCTAATAACTGATGCAAAGGGGCGCTATGGAGCCAACAATCACTCCTGGAGTGGATTTCCCTGTGGATCTAGCCTCCTCAAAGCAAATCGAATATTTCTTCCTCCACTAGTGCGCCCAACCTGCTGGAAAACACCACAAACCGTGCCTTGCTTGCACACACAACTCCTGAATTGAATCTAGACTGAATAGAATGGTGAGGGAGGAACCTTTCACCTCCTTGGCCAAGCTTGGACCAGGAACAGAGGGATCTTTCACCTCTTTGCTGGTCTCTAGGGTTTCTGGACTCAAAACCCTCAAAATGTAATTTGAATAGCTGAAGTGATCTCAATAGAAGAATAGCATGAATGAGGAGTGAGGCACCCTCCTCTCACTTTTATATCTCCATCTTCTAATTCTCTATTGAGTTACTTACTTTATGATCATGTTGGCCTATAGTCTAGAGGGGTGACTAGACTACTAAGTCCTCCATGGTTTTGCCAAGGAGAGGGGAACATTACAGTCTCCCCCACTGGAAATTGCTTGCCCACAAGCAATTTTGTAACTGTTTGTTGTAGGACTTGTTCACTCTCCCAAGTTGCATTTTCTATAGGTAAATTCTTCCATTTGACCAAGTACTCCTTGATATCCATGTTCCTTAGTTGTTTCGCCCTTACCTCCAAGACCTCCTCTGGAATAAAAATCAAGTGTCCCTCTTCACCAAATGGAGGTAGTTCTTCATTAGCTACAACATGTTGCCCCAAAGCCCTTTTTAGGCAAGATATATGGAAAACATTGTGGATTTTGCTCTCCGGTGGTAATTTTAGTTCACATGCAACTTCTCCAATTCTCCTTTGTTCTTCGTAGGGCCCATAGAAGTGTGGTTTGAGATTCTCAGCTCCACTCTTCTTAATAGATGCTTGTCTGAACGGCTGCAGTCTTAAATAGACTAAGTCCCCTACCTCAAAAGTACGCTCCACCCTCTTTTTGTCAGCATACAATTTCTATTGGTTTTGAGCTCTATGCAAATTGTCTTTGAGTTCTTTAAGGATGTCTTGGCTTTCTTGTATCCATTCTTTGACCATAGGAGCCCTGCTATCTCCAAACACAATTTCAACAAAAGGGGATCACAATTGTAGAAAGCTTTGAAAGGAGACATACCAATGGATAAATGATGAGTGGTGTTGTAGCAGTACTCCCCCCAAATAGAGCCATTTGACCCATGCTTTTTGTTGCCCTGCTACATAATTCCTGAGGTAACCTTCCACCCATTTGTTCACTATTTATGTTTGCCCATCTGTTTGTGGATGATAGCTAGTGCTAGGAGACAACTTAGTACCCACCAATCTAAACAGTTCCTGCTAAAATATGCTCATAAACTTCTTGTCCCTGTCACTCACAATTCTCTTGGGTACTCCATCACCCTGAGAGCCTCCTTGAAAAATAATTCAGGTAGTCAGCTACCTAAGATGCGATATAGTCCATGGTGATGGCATAAAAGTGGGCAAACTTAGTCAAGCGGTCTACCACCACAAATATACAATCTTTCCCTTGTGTCTTGGGAATCCCTATAATGAAGTTCATAGATATGCTTTCCCACTTACGCTCCAGAATGGGAAGAAGTTGCAATAGGCGTATCGGGTGATTATGCTCATCTTTATTCTGCTAGCAAGTAGTACACTCCCTGATGTAGCGCATGACCTCTCCCTTGAGACCCTTCTAGGAAAAACTTTCCCTTATCTGCATGTATGTCTTAAGAAACTCTTGGTGCCCTACTAATGGTGAGTCATGGAATGCCTGAAGCACTTTCTTCTTGAATTAAGATTCTGGAACTAAATAGATACTACCTTTATAATAAATAATATCATCAATGATCCTGTGCCTGTCATCCTGTAACTGTCCATCCATCAACTCACATGCAAATTTGTTTTTAGAATACTCCACCAATAGAAGAGATTTCCAGTCCATTGATATTTCAGTCATGGAATAAGTTGAGGGCCCTTCTAGACAAAGCATCTGCCACTACATTATTCTTTCCCTTGACATATTCTATGTCAAAGTTATATGCTTGGTTCTTGCTCACCCATTTTTGTTGCCTCTCATTAAGGTCTTTCTGCGCAAGGAAGTACTTGAGGTTGTTATGGTTTGTTCTAACCACAAATTTCGCTCCAACTAAATATTGCCTGAATTTGACCAAAGTGTGCATTATGGCTAGCATTTCTTTATCATAAATGGTGTATAGTAGTTCAAGACCCCTTAATTTGCGACTTTCATAGGCAATGGGATGTCTATTTTGCATGAGCACAGCTCCAACACCTTTCACCAGATGCATCACACTCCAATATGAAAGGTTGAGAGAAATCAGGTAGAGATAACACAGGGCAAGTACTCATGAGTCATCACCTTTTTCATTTTATCAAATGTTGATTGAGCTTCATCACTCCACTCAAATGCTCCCTTCCTGGTCAAATCAATTAGGGATGAGCAAAGTTGGGAGAAACCCTTGACAAACTTCCTATATTAGTTGCAGATGCCAAGAAAGCTTTTGAGTTTGTGAGTGTTTTGGGTGTGGGCCAATTAATGATGGCTCGAATCTTCTCTTGATGAACATGTACCCCTTTTGTTCCAATAATGTGTCCTAAGTAGAGGACCTATGTCATTCCAATTTCACATTTTGACTCTTTGGCATATAAAGATTGTTTCTCCATAATGCCCAAGATCTCGTCCACATGTTTGAGGTGGTCCTCCCAAGTCTTGTTGCAAATCAGCAAATCATCAAAGTGGTCGGTGGATTGGTCAAACCAAAAGGCATGACAAGGAAGTCATAATGCCCAAAGTGGCATCTGAAGGTTGTCTTATGTATGTCTTGCTCCCTCATCCTGATTTCATGGTATCCAGAGCGCAAATTTTTGTGAAGTATACTACACCATGTAGTTCATCCAACAGTTCATCTATCCGGGGAATGGGGTATTTGTTCTTGAAAGTTCTCTTATTCAAGGCTCTGTAATCTATGCACATGCGCATAGTCCCATCCTTCTTCTTTACCAACAGAACTGATGATGCGAATGGGCTTGAACTTGGCTTGATATGCCCCATGGCTAGCAATTCTTTGATGGGACTTTCTATCTCGTCTGTGTGCTTCTTGGGGTGTCTGTAAGGTGTAGTGATGATTGGTTTGGCCCCTTCTTCTAATTCTATAATGTGCTCAAACCCTCTGTCTAGTAGTTGACCTGGGGGAATAGGCTCAAAGACCCTTTTATGCTTATGAAGGATCCTTTGTATATCTGGAGGGTATTGTTTGTTTCTCCCATTATTTGTGTCCATGATAAAACATTCAGCTGCATAGACTATCTCTTCACGCCTAAATATGGAATGCATTTTCTTGGTTGTCACAACTCTAGGTGAATCCCCTATCATTCCCTTAAGCGTGACTCTCTTACCTTCTTCTGTGTTGAAGGACATTTCCATGGTTTTGTAGTTGGTAATAATTGGCCCCAAGGTGCTAAGTCACTGCACACCTAAGATGATATTGATGTCAAGAATATCTACTACATAAAAACCATGTGTCAAGGTGTACCTGCCCAAGGTCAAGTTCATCTATGGATGTACCTGTCACAAGCCATAGTATGCCCTCCTGCTACCTCAACCAGAAAGCCTTCAAAATCAACTATAGGAATATGTCTCCCCTCTACCATAGCCATATCAATAAAATTATGAGAAGCTCCTCCATCTATCAGCACTATGGCCCTCTGTCCTTGGACAACTCCCTTCATCCTGAAAGTGTTGATCCTGAAAATGTTGAACTTAGGCACCCCACTCATAGAAACAATATTAACTTTCTTGAGCCCACTATCATGATGTAATGATGCCTCATCACCTTGCGCATGCTAGGCTTCTTCTTCCTCCCTGTGGTTTGCTTGAATAGTATGAATAGCTCCACCCTCCTCATCCTCTGTTTCCTCTTCACTGTCATAGACCACTTCTATATAATGAATTTTTCCTTTGCCCAAACCCCTATGACCTCGCTGCCATGGTTCTTTACAGGTGAAGCATAGTTGCTTCCTTCTTAATTCTCTTCTTGTGGCTTCATCCAACTTCCCCTTGCCTTTGTCCATTGGTCTAGTATCTCGACCTCTTGGAATGATGGGAGGCTTGGGTGTAAATTTGTTTCTGCTAGCTGCTCCAACTAGATCTTCGGTGCGCTCAATGGCATCCTGTAAGGTTACAGGCTTAAAAGCCTTAACCCATCCTCACACAGGTTCAGCCAGACCTTTTATATACATCATTAGTAATCTGGGTTCTAACACATCAGGAACCATAACCGACACTCCCTGAAACTCCTCAATAAATGTTTCAGTTGATCCTGTCTGCTTAATCTGTGTAAGCTCCCTGAAATGAAGTTATGGATCCTCTCTATCAAACCTGTCAATGATCCTCCGAGTGAAGTCACGATAAGAAGTGGCATGCTCATGTCCCAAGGTGGTCATCCTGTGAAACCACCAATCATGCGCTTTGCCCATCAAGTACAATGTTGCATACTTGATGGCATTCCCTTCCTCCATGGTATTCAATTGGAGGTAAGCATCCATCTTTTGCACCCATGTTGTGGTTGAACTTTGATTTGATCCATCAAAGGTTGGCAACTCCATCCTACCTGGCTTGCACCCAAGTTCATTGTCACCTTTATAACATCCTTGGATCTTCTTTTCAACTTCAGGTGGAAATACTCTCCCATGGAAACCTGTCTCCTAAACCCCACGCTCATGGCATTGTACTCCCTTTCTGTGAACTCCCATTCATCCCCTAAACTCTCTTGATTCAAGGCATTATTGTCCCTTCGTTGTGCATCTAGAAAGGTAGGCATGTACAGTCTAGGAGTAGATCTGCTAGTTGTGTGAGATTTAGTTGGCATACCTTCATTCAGTCTATACCCTTCTACATGGCCTTTATGTATGGACTCCTCGTGATTTCCATTTCCCCCCTAAGATCCACTAGCATCATGATTTCCACCAAATAGGGGTGGATATTTACCATGTCTTTGCTCCATCAAATACTGAGAAAGAATGCCCTGATGTTTACTTTGTTCTTCCATCAAAGCTATCATTATGTCCTGCCCTCTTTGGAAATTTGCAAAGGAGAGTTTGAGTTTCGCCTGTCCCAAAGATAAATGGTTCTACATCTCTTCAAGGTTGTGCTGCATAATAATCTGGTTGGTTTGTAGTGCATCATTCATTGCCTAAGTTACCCTTTTGGCCAAGAAAGTTGCCTCTTCTGATGTTGCATTTTTTGTTTCATGAGTTTCCCCCATACTGACCTTTGGCTCTTTTCTGTCAGGAATACCAGATACAGGTTGTCCCCCACGGCCTCTTCTCTTGGTCATTAATTTTATCACAAGTTGGCGAAGGAATTCGCTCTGATACCATTGTAATGTTCCCAAGCAGATTCGTTGGGGACTTGGGTGATTTTCCGATCTGGTTTATTTGTTTTTGCAAGGTTTTAATTCAAGAAGTTGCGCTTTGGTTGTTTTTGGAAGGGTTTAAAGCATACAAAAGACAATCATGAAGTAGATCACAAGATACAAGAGACATACAACAAAATATTTCAAAAAAGCTTCAGATCTGACCTTTATTTATTATAATAAGTTGATCTTTCACACATAGATCTGCAGATCTGGTACAATAGAATAAGATAAAGAAGCCAAGGGTGCATGCGTCCTTCAGATATAATAATATAGAGAAATAGGGCCTCCAAGATCTCCCACAACTGAATGAAGTTAGATACAAGATCAATTTCTTTCCCTGGTGAGCTATAACCTTCAGATCTGGAACTGGTGCGTCCCCCACTGGCTAGAAAAGCTAGAGATTTCGGCCTCCTTAAAGATGGCCGCCAAATCCTATGGAAATACTGTCAAACAGTAGATCAGGAGCTGTAGATAACATATGGAACAAGTTTGAAGCCATACCCCCTGATAAAACCTTCCAACTCACTGCCTCTTCAAGGAATGATGTGCCCTCCTTCAGCCAATATGCCCCACTAAAGAATAAAATAGGTATGCAAAAGAAGAACCTCTAATAATTGATGCAAAGGGGCGCTATGGAGCCAACAATCACTCCTGGAGTGGATTTCCCTGTGGATCTAGCCTCCTCAAAGCAAATCGAATATTTCTTCCTCCACTAGTGCGTCCAACCTGCTGGAAAACACCACAAACCGCGCCTCGCTTGCACACACAACTCCTGAATTGAATCTGGACTAAATAGAATGGAGGGAGGAATCTTTCACCTCCTTGGCCAAGCTTGGACCAGGAACAGAGGGATCTTTCACCTCTTTGCTGGTCTCTAGGGTTTCTTGACTCAAAACCCTCAAAACGTAAGCTGCATAGCTCAAGTGATCTCAATAGAAGAATAGCATGAATGAGGAGTGAGGTGCCCTTCTCTCACTTTTATACCTCCATCTTCTAATTCTTTGTTGAGTTACTTTATGATTTTCACTAAGGTTATTGTTTTTAATTTCTTCTTAAGTCAATAACCCTTTTTCCCTTTTCATCCAATCACTTTAATAAAATATCATTAAATCACCTAGTGACATCTTTAGCGCCTCCTACCCCTTTTTCCTGTTGGACTATAGTCTAGAGGGGTGACTAGACTACTAAGTCCTCCATGGTTTTGTCAAGGAGAGGGGAGCATTACAAAAATAACATCAGAAAATATTTTGTTGGACATGATGTGAAAGTTGTCAGGACAGTTCAGTCCCCTGGTGTTGGAAAACGGATCATCTTTTCCATAGTTTACTTACTGTTAATCAAACCTTCTAGAAAAATCTAATGTTGCCAGAAAGAACGATAAAAAGCTCACTAAGATTAGTCACCACCAAGGTACCAAAACTGTACAGTGTATATGTAATAAGGAAAAATCATGTAACAGAATTGCCAACAAACTGTGTATTTTAAAGATATATCTGAAACCATAGAAGTATCAAACATAGAAACACACAGAAGAAACCAGGATAAACTTCAAATCACTTTCACGAACAAAATCTGACAGCAAGCCACTCTTTCTACTCTTCATGTCTCTTTCCTTCTAGTACATGCACAAGGGACTGCACAACCAACCAAATCGGTCGTCAGAGACATAAGAGGCCACCCTGGCAAATGCTATACATGTAACTGGTATACCTGACCCTTATGGTCTCAAATCTTTGTGATATAGTCTGTGCCATCAAAGCCTCTAAGGTTTCATGTTCATGTACTCTCAAGAGGATATGGCAAGCTTAACAATTGGTATCCAAGTAATTACATCAGGACTATTTGGACTATCATTGAGGATGGGAATTAGTTGCATGATCAAATCAGATTTTCTCGACAGAACAAGGATAGCTTAGGCTGATTCCCTCCTTTGGAGGAAAATGATTGGTGAAGAAACGCTTTCATATGTGGGGTGATTTGTAGAATGGGCGCAAGAAAGCAGTTACCCTGGAGAGCTCTTAATCAGTCTCAAAAACTCCAGGGGCTTGATCGATCACTTTTACTACACATGTGAAATGATTCTGGATAATTGTTTGTTTGTGTCAAATTTGGATACACATGGACCTATTTGGAAGGATAAGAAATGGTGTCGTGGGAAGTCATTTATGGATTGTGAATCCATGGAACTCTATATAAGATTCGACTAACTGGCTTGGTAGCAGATCACCTACATAAGAAGTGGAATGTCCAGAACACAAAATGAGGTGGATCAAAAAGTATCAAGGAGTCTAGAAGCCCTGTTCTTTTTTTAAGACTGGAGTATGGAGGTTGCTCCTTCATAATAATTTAGTGGTAAAGGATCGATTACATCCTACTAGGCTTACAAATGGACATTATGTGGTATACCACAAACCTAAAATGGCTATGCGTGTGATGTGAAATTGCATAGTTTCCAACATATTTTCGGACTTGATTGTTGTTGAGTACAATATTTTCCATCTCTCCTCTTCATTGGAAGGGGGTTGTGTCTAGGGACAAGTGGATGATCTGACAGGCCCACAGTAGTAAGTGGGATGTGATCAGGTTGATAAGCAACTCTTTCTTGTGGAAACATCATCATTGTGCAACTTTTCAAGAGGCAAATACTTAGTTCAACCCAGGAGAAGTTTCTACATTTAGATCAAATTTGGCTCTCCAGATTTCAACTAGGTGTCATTTCTAGGAAAGGGTCAGATACTCTTCGAGTTTGAGCCAAAGAGAATATGCTAGCTCTCCTTGCGTATGTAGGAAGGGGGGTATGGTGTGCATGCTCTTTGTCTCTTGGATGTCAGTCTCAATATACAAGTACATTAAATTTCTAAGTTATATATGCTGCATTTTCGAAAAAAAAGAAGAAGAAAAATGAGCACAAACAAACTAGTTCAGAAAGGTCAACAGAAAACCTCAAAGAAGTAGAACCAAATGATCTTCAGATGTTGAATAATAAAATAAGGAAAGGATTTACCAATGCAAGTACAACCAAACTTTACATTACCTTTTGATCAATCGAAGGCACATCTATAGTAGAAAGTGTTGGTCTCAGATCTTGACAAGCATCATCAGCTGACTCTCTTGTATGGTCAGCATTCTTATCCCGTTTGCCTCCAAAAATTTCATGACCAGGCATTAAGCGGCTTGATGAAATGCACACTGGAACATGACATGGGATATTAATCCTTTCATTTTTTCATAATCCAATCCCCCAAAAAAACATAAATGATAGCATATACAATAAGACAATATAAATACTGTTAACAAATGTACAGAAATACAGAAGTCATCTCTATGCACATTAACTCTAGCCTAGCTACACACTCTATGTCCCCACCGGGTTAGGCCCGGTAATCAGGGCCGACGGTTTATCCGTTTACCAGCCATGGATCATGGGGAAGTACTCGAAGGGTTTTCTGTGAGGGTTTCCTTGGAAAAAAACCTTTGGCCTAGCTACAATGTTAAAAAAGGCATTGAATAGGATATATATTATATGGTGCTCTCAAACTGAATGTTGTTTGAAAATGCTCAAGATAAAATGCACCCGTATCAATGTTCAGAATAGCAAAAGATGATAAATATGCAAAAATTTGCAAAACATGGAAATATAATTTCTTACCAAACCTACAATTCGGCGTGGAAGTCATTAATTCTGCTGCCTCGTTATTTATTCCAAGATAATGGCAAGCTTTCTTGCTCTTATTTAAACTGGGACATACTTGGCTTCCACCGACTGTTGCTGAAGCCTTCCTTACTTTGGTCTTCATTATGCAACTTGTTCTATGTACTCATGGAGATTTTTGATACAACACTTTATTTAGCTGAACCCCGTTCACAATTCAACAACTAAAAGGATCTTAATATAAGCATAACCATCCAGTTTGGAAAAAGATTCTAAAATCGCCAGTCAACTGTACATCCTTTGAAGATGGGGTTTGACTACAGAAGCAAATGACGTCAATATTTACTTCTTTGATCTGCAAAGGAGAATAGAATTCAATATTAGCAGGTTTGCCAATTAAACATCTAAAACAACCAACATTTTCTCAGTGATACTAATAATGTTAAAGTGGAAATGCATTTTCTTATTTGCAGAATCTAACTTCATAATCTTTCAAGCCTATGCACATTCCATCTAATTTTTTACCCATTAGAAATCAACCCAAATTGGACCTGTATCCTGGCTAGAATAGCATCATGCCTGAATGGCCTAAACATATATCCAAAAGATTGTTATGGCATCTTCATCGCCTTGCTTCTAGCAACTGGAATTAACTGAAACACAGCCAATTAAATTACACCAAGTATGTATAAAAATCAACATAAAGCTGAATATGATACTCGCCCCTGAGTTTACCAAAAGCTATGTTAATCAGCAAGCCAAGCAAACCGACAATTCTGCAAGAAAAGTTAAATGCTAAAACCTCATGGCAAATTTAAGCCACAAATCTTAATAATAGATAAATGTTTCCTCCTTTGTTATAAAATTTGAGGACACTGGCAGAAATGTTACACATTGCCGAGAAATTTTTGTCTACCACAAACACATCTTGGTATAGTATAATTCATAGTTTTAAAAACCGGAACCAGTCGAGGGTCCAACCTGAACCGGAACTGGAACCGGTAATGAACCGGTTTTTTAAAAAATACATAAAATATTTAAATTTTAACGAAAAAAATATATTTTTAAGATTTTAAATCATGTTTCCAAAGCTTTAGAGACAATTAGAGACAACATATCCAAATTCTGCTCATGAATATATCAAAATGACACAAAGTGCAATACATATCTAGAGATCGGAACATAAATACATAATCAAGGAGGCTCTAAATGGCCTCTACAACATCAAATAACATACTAAGTTAGAGTCACTGATACTATAGGTGGG
>SNQJ01S0037140.1:88630-118560 GCA_010110895.2 Picea sitchensis | reverse complement strand
ATTCTCATCAAGGACAATACATATTATATTACATCAATCATCAATCAATCAATCCTTTGACATCAATCAATCACTTGACATCAATCAATGACATCAATCAATCAAACCATTGGCATCAATGACAACATGATCCAACAACTTCTTCAAAAGGAGTCATGCGAGTAGCTATATAGTAAGACGTGATGTACCACCATTCAACTAGGGGTAACCATTGAGCCAACCGATTTTTGTCTCTCAGATGAAAAACACCTCAAATATGTTTCAAAACACTTGTTGACAACTTTAGTCTAGTCATCTATCTGGGGGAGATAGGCGGTGTCGAGATGCAATTAGGTTCCCTATACTTGAACAACTCTTGTCAAAAAATGATGGTGAAAGTGGGATCTCTATCAAAGACAATAGAATTAGGCATGCCATGAAGCTTGAAGATATTATCCATGAATATTTTAGCTAATGTGGAGGCATTGAATGGGTGTTGAAGAGCACAAAAATGAGCATATTTAGAGAGACAATCAATGACCACCATGATAACTGAATTATTTCCCGATTTAGGTCATACCACAATGAAATCCATAGAAATATCTCACCAAATATCAAGGGTAATCGGAAGTGATTGGATTGTTCCTGGAGCTTTGACAGTTTCTCCCTTGTTGCATTGATAGGCCTCACATTTAGCCACAAAGGTGCAGACGTCTTGTTTCATACCATCCCAGAAAAAATAGCATTTGACCCATTCATAGGTTTTGGTAAACATTGAATGCTCAGTTGTGGGTGAGGCATGAAGTTCAGAAAGCATTGTGTATTTAAGTTGTGATTTCTTGCATAAATACAAACGACCTTTGTAGCGAAGCTCTTCATTGTGCCAACAGTACCATGGAGAAACTAAAGAACTGTGTTGCAATTGGTGGATCATGCTAGAAATTTTGGGGTCTTGTAGCCATTCCTGACAAACAACTTAGAGCCAATCTGGTACAATGAAGGAGGGGGACAAAATGGACACATCTTCTTCATATTTCCTGGAAAGAGCATCGGCCACTATATTTTCCTTTCCCTTCTTGTAAATGATCTCATAATCATAGCCAAATAGCTTGGTCACCCATTTTTGTTGCACCGGTGATGAAATTTGTTGTTCCAAGAAATACTTGAGACTCTAATGATCAGTTTTTATTTGGAAGCGTTGACCCAATAAATAAGGATGCTAGAGATCCACATCATGCAGAATAGCTAACATTTATTTTTCATAAATGGATCGGCCAAAATGTCGCTCTAAATTTATTTTTCTAGTGAATGCCAAAGGCTTGCCATCTTGCATGAGGATGACCCCAATTCCTTTCCTGGAAGCATCACATTCCAATGAAAATGTCTTTGTTAAGTCTGGAAGTGATAGGACAAGGGTCAAGAACATAGAATCTTTCAAGGCTTGGAAGGCATGATCCACAATTTAATTCCAAGTGAAAGAATTTTTTTTAAGGAAAGAAGTGAGAGGAGCTGCAATTTTTCCATAATTCCGAACAAACTTCCTATAATATCTAGTTAAACCCAAAAACCCACGCAAGATATTAAGATTTTTAGGGAGAGGAAAATCCTGCATAGATTCAATTTTATTAAGATCCACTCAAACACCATCCTTGCCAACAATATGAATTAGGTATTCCACTTCTGAGGCACCAAAGAAACATTTAGATTGTTTGAGGAAAAGTTGGTGCTTAGAGAGTAGATGGAGAAATTGATTCACATGGGAGAGATGGGATGGCAAAGTTTTACTATAGATGAGAATATCATCAAAGAAAACTAAGACAAAATGATGGAGAAAAGGACAGAAGGCATTATTCATAAGAATTTGGAAAGTGGAGGGAGAATTACACAAGCCAAAGGGAATTACCAAGAATTCATAATGACTCTCATGAGTTCGAAATGCAGTATTGGGAATGTCTTTTGCTTTCATATGGGTCTGGTGGTAGCCAGAATGTAGATCCAGTTTGGTGAAGAAATGAGCACCACTCAATTCATACAAGAGGTCATCAATGACAGGAATGGGGAATTTTACTTTGATTGTGAGTTTGTTGAGGGTGCAGAAATCAGGACACATGTTCCAAGTACCTTCTTTCTTGAGTACCATGACCACAGGGGAATAATAGGGGATATTACTAGGATGGATAACACCTAATTCTAGAAATTTGTGAACAATTTTCTCAATTTCATTCTTATGGGAAAAGGGATGACGATAAGGCCAAACATTGGGAGGAAGATTGCCTGATATGAGAGGGATGGAATGATCATGGACTCCATGAGAAGGGGAAGTTCTTTGGGAGTGGTAAAAAAAACTTGGTGGCGAGAGAGGATAGATTGGAAGTTGGGATGCACAGAAGGTGTCTCAACAACATGAATGGAGTAGAGTTGGGATATAATGCCTGAATTACCTTTTTTTAGGATCGTTTCCATGTGATGGGAATTGATGATCTCAGGGGAGCCTGTTGTGATGCCTTGGAACTTATAGTGTTGTCCCTTCTATTGGAAATGCATGGTTAAGTCCTTAAAATCCATGAGAGTTGGGCCTAGAGTGTGTAATCGTTTGACATCGAGAACAATGTCACAACCACCCATATCTATAGAAAACATATGGGATTTCAGGTGATACTGACCAATTTGGAGTTGCACATTTTCACATCGTCCCCCACATTTCATGGAACCGCCATTGGCAATCATGATTTGAAAATTATTGATGGAACATATGTAACAAATGACTTCTTGGGAAATGTGGCGATGAATAAAATTATGGGTGCTACCACTGTCCACAAGGATGATGACTTTCCTATTTTTACTGTAACCAATTAATTTGAGAGTCTGGGGAGAAAAGAAGTCAGTGAGGGAATTAAGTGAAATCATTGAGTCAACTTCTAGTGGATCAGAGGGTAGGGTTAGATCAGATGGTCGTGGTAGTTCCTCCACAGATAGAAAAACAACATATTCTTCATAAATATCCTTAGTTGCATCCATAAAAATATTTTGTTCCTTACACTTGTGCATGATAAAAAATTTGTCATCACAATTATAACAAAGACCCTTGAGTTGACGTTCAGTCATTTCATCCTTGGTAAATTTTCGGATCCTGAAGGGAGTTGCAGGAGGGGCATAATTGGTGGGTTTAGGGTGAGGAGGAAAGGAGGGCTTGTGGATCTGGGAGGATGCAAATTGTTGTGATTCCTTGGCTTGTTGAGTATCTTCCAACCAAATCTGGGGGCATGCCATGAGAACATGGGCACGAATTTCATCTTTGAGGCCAATGATAAAGCATTCCCTAAAGAAATCGTCTGGCATTCCCTCCATTCAAAATTCCAATTGCTCAAATGCGGTAATAAAGTCTTTCAATGTCCCAGACTGCTTCAACTTGGTCAAACGACCTAAATGGAGGGTTTCAGAGTCAAAGCGATCATAAATTTCTACCACAAACTATGTCCAAGCAGAATACCCTTGGCATGCATATTTTTCTCCATTGCCATCATTCTGGATCCAAATGCAGGACACCATAATGAAGCTTGGCTAAATCAGCAGTAATTCCATGCAAAGAGAATGATGTTCCATTTGGGTGACCCAACCTATGGGATTCGATCCATCAAATTTGTTCAACTCAATTATGGGAGGGTGGAGGTCTCGAGAAAAGTGGGTAGTATGAGGACCTTGGTAATGGGAAGAGTCATGGTCATCCTAATAAGATGGTTGTTTAGAAGAGGAAGGGTTCTAGGAATGGCCCATGAAGTGTTCAAAGGTGGCTTTGAGGTCTTTGAGGTCTTTGATGTGGGCACATTGGTCGTAGAGGGTATGAATATATGAATTGATTGAGCTAAGGTTTTCATTGATATTCTTGATGTCTTCCTTGTTCTATTGGTTGTGAGCAATCAAGGTATTGAGTTCTTGGGCTCAGGTAGTGGCCATTTGGAAAAATGGGCAGGAAAATGGTATAGGGGAAACATAAGGGGTCTGGAAGGGTGGGTGGGACCACTGAGAAGAAGGGTGTCAAATGATAGGTACCACTCTGATCAGGGAGAATAGGGGGATCCAATGGGATAGGGGCCAAATAAGGGTGTCGGAGAAGGGGAGGGTCCACAAAACAAATTGTGTTAAAAATGATAGGTATCACTGAAATCGAGGTGAAAAGAGGAACCCAATGATAGGTCTCAAATAAGTGTGTCGCCGGTACCACCATACTTTTTTTTTCACTCCTGCGGAGTTATACTCTAGCCTAAATAATACTCCAGTGAAAAAATGCCCAAATGCTTAACAGGAAGAAATGTGTAGTAATTTCACCACCAGAATGCAGAAGGCACAGTTGTGTGGAAATAGATATTGTATGTTATGTTTTTATTTTCGTCCCAAGGGGTAAGGTATTCAAGGTTTCTATAGACAAGGGTTTTCCCTGTGTTATAGATCTCTGATATACATGTGGGGTCCAATAGTACTACTCGGCCCAATATCTCAGGACACCAACTAAGGAGGCTAGACCATACCCTTAGTGGTACTACCCAACTACCCAAGTACTAGAGAGTATCTTCCCAAGTATTGTTCTCATTGGAACTATAGCAGTTAGGTGACCGATCGGTTTATCTATGGAGGGCTTCAAGATATCTAGTTCAATCCATATGCAGGTGCTTTCTGATGTGATACCACTTGAAGGGGTACCAATAGGGGTTACAAGGGTGGCCAATAGATGTGTTCTTAAAAACCACTTGTAGTTCCTATGTGTATGCTTCCCCAACCACAGATTTATGTGTTGAATGATAGATCTTTGTAGATTTAATTCGTTGGAATACGTCTCTACCCTGAAAAAAATTAACCCACAATTTTTTGTTGAGGAAAGTGCTCTGATACCACTTGTAGTATTCCAGATATAAAATAGTATGCAGAACTGAAATATTTTATCTAGAAATGGAAAAACAACAATGATTTAACTAGAACAATACCAGAATAACACCAGAATAATACCAAAAATAGCACCTTGATTAATGATAGCAATGTTCACTTCCCTCTTCAAGCGGGAACCTCCAGCAGAGCAGATCTCTATTACAATGATCTCCAAGATAACATTTCCCATACCCTCTACTCTTATTTATACTAAATCTATCTATCCAAAAGAACAATCTAGAGGAATATCCTTCTAGAAGCGGAAGCTTCTATTAGGTCTTCTTACATTTGAGTTATTCTTCCTTATTGATAGGCCTGATTAATATTGGCCTTTATTACATGGAATTATCGTATTCTACCTATTTGAGGGGTTAGGGAGGTTAGGTCCCTAACAAAGTATTTAAGCAATATCACAACATAATGAAGACATCAAGAAAACAATTGTTGCATTGTTCCTAATCTAAGGGAAAATATATCACACCTAGGGTCAAGAGAGTAGAGACACATTCATTTCCAAGTCTCAGTACAACCCTATCTAGGCCCCAATTTTATGTTGATACTCTGAGAAGAGTAACTTTCACTAATATAGGATTAAAATTTAGATTTCCATTGATGCATCTTATTCCATCCTAGAGAAGTTCACAAGAAATCAATAATGTTGTAGAAGAAGAGAGATGGAAGGAGATGGAGAAAGATTCAAACTATTATAACAATGACATAGTCACTCATTTTATGGTCTACAATCTTAGGGACACTTGTATGGAATAACAACCAAAAGCCAAGAAGTATGGAAGAGGATTAGTACGTTATTCTCAATTTGGTTCATTTCTTTTGTGTATATGTTACTCAGAGGAAAGTAACCTTCAGTTGGAAGGTATGACAAGCCTCTAAATTGTCCATTTTTTCACATCATTTTCCATCTATTTTTCCTTCTACAATTGTCAAAACATTCCCTTTGTACACATAAGGCATTGGCAAGCTATTAATTAATAATCATTTCAAGTTTATCTAATAGTTTCTTTTAAATTGATGTGGTTTGGATTAATTATGAACAAATGTGTTGAGAGGCATGGCTACTTAAGTATATAGTTTGAGTGTGTTGATTCATATGGCATTGTTAGGTACCAGAACTATTATAATAAGAAGAAAATAGAAATACTGAAGCAAATAACAGTGGAACAGCAAAATGTAGAGAACCAAAACACCAAAGATGATACCTTTATTGATATAAAGCAATGTTCACTTGCCTCTTTGACAGGGAAACCTCCAACAGAGCAATTCATTATTACAATAATTCTCAAGACGAAGCTTCCTCATGCCTTCTACTCCTATTTATATTAAATCTATCTTCAAAAGAACAATCTAAAGGAAGATATTTCTAGAAGAAAAAGATTCTATTAAGTCTTCTTACATTAGACCTATTCACGTTATTAACTAGGCCTTATTTATTAATATCATCCTTTATTACATGGAAAATACATTATTCTACCTATATGAGGGGTTAGGGAGGTTGGGTACCTAACATTCCCTCCCCCTTGAAAAAGAGTCTTGTCCTGAAGGCTTGAGATGAGGGAATTGCCACAAAATAGTAGTCGGGTCCCAGGTGGCATCTTCAATTTGAGTGTCCTTCCATTTAACTAAAAATTTATTGATGGTGCATTAACGGAGACAACGCTCACACTAGTCCAATACTGCCTATGGCTACAAACAAATGGACACTTCTTCATCCAACTCTAGTAGATTGGTTTGGGTTTATAACTTAGTGTCAATCACTTTCTTTAGACATGAAAAAAAAGATATATCTTAGAGTGACTGGGCAAAGCTAACTGGTAGGCCACTAGCCCCACTTATTTGAGAATAGTATAAGGACCCGTTGACCCATATATAAGTTCATGCCTTTTATTCTTACCTTTTCTTTAGACAGGAAAATTTTCGATTTGTGGCAGGTTCATACCTCTTTTCACCAAAGTTCTGAGTCATTCAAAATGCACCTTTGTTCTCCACTGCCTCCATATTGCATCGATACTTAACCTTTTCATCTCTTCAGAGAACATCGGGTTACCAGGTTGGTCTTATCACTTTTTCTCGTATCCTCTCCTCGACCATCAACAAAATGAACCATATATTTTTGTGACCCTCACTTTTCTCTATAATTAGAATATTATCAAGAATTTGTTTCACCATGGGTTTGAAAGACTTTGTTTTGTTTAAACATTACTCTCCTCTTACAAGTTCGACCGATCGGGATTGATCCTTAGAAAATTTTATTTCCACCATGGGTTCGTTGGTCATCGATATTTGATTATATTTTCATCTCTGCAGTACGACCAATCAGGATCGATACTTAGAAAATTTTCTTTCCACCGTGGGTTCGCGGGTCATTGAGATTTGATTATCTTCTCCTCTCTCAAGTCTGACCGATAAAATATTACACTTAACTTTTTTTTATGTTTCTTCGTGGGTTAGAGGACTCACAGGTTCATCCAAATCCTATATTCTCTTCTCCAAGTCTGAATTCGCAACGTATTTCATTTATTACCATATCACTTTCCCCAATATATATTAATTACTATCCTTATGGAGATAAGATCCAATTAAATTCTAATAAAGTTGTTATTAATGGAAGACTTCTCGAAGTAATTCTTAATTTAATTTATATTAACTTAGAATTTATATTATTGAGAAAATATTTACTTTGAAATCAACGTCCTAAGGCACTATAGAAGAAATCACCAACTTCATCAAAATGACTACGAGGAGAGAGAAATTTTGTGGAGACACTCTGAACCTATTTGGGCAAGAAGACCAGAGCTTCCACTGGTCAAGATCATATTTGTATTACACATCACTTCCTTTGTTGGAAAGAAATGAAAACAAATTTTGGACATCGTGTATTGTTTTAGCTAGATGCGTACCTAAGGTTTTTGAATGTAAAGAAATAGTTTCATGGTATGCTGATAAATTCGACCAAAGTTGAAGAATAATTCAACTTTAGAGTGATTCCCTTGTTTCTTTCTCACTGTCAGTTTTTAGAAGAATGATGAAACTTCGAGAACCGAAAATCACATTCAAGGGAGACGAACCAAGGATATTTTTGAAAGAGAAGAATAATGGATTAGAGAAATTTCAAGAATACCTTGAGGACCCTACGACAATGCCAAAATATATATCAATAATTCAAGTCAAATCATTAAAGAACTCCTATCGAGAGGTAGCATGGTTCTTCACCAAATTTACATGTCAGGAATCTACAACAACCATTCCTCAATTGGCTCTTTATATTTTCTACTTTTCAATTCATCAAGAAGAAATTTTTTATTGGGAAAAGATTATTTATGTGGAAATATTTGCACAACTATCAAATTTCAAAAAAGATAAGAAATTTTGTATGTCTTCCTATTTCATATTTTCCATCACCTATTGCCATGTCTTCAAGGGTTTGAGTATCGTAAAAAGGGTTGACTATAAAATTGATCCAGTGACAATGTGGTATCAAGGCCTGTGGAAATAGAAGGTCATTTATTATTTTTATGAGGTGTATAATGAATTAGTATATGTTTTCAAAAAACTCATATTTGGAGAAAATACATATAGACTATCCTTGGAAGCGTCAACCTTCCTAGACAAAAGAAGGACTATTGAAAAAATGTAAAACTACAATGTAGTGAGAATTTTTTTGTTCTCATGAAAGACCCATTTTTCTCCCTTATTATATTTTAGATAAAATCTTTTCTATTGATATTTCAAGGAAATAAAGTTTTTGGTTGCATTACTTTCATGAGAAGAGAAAGAAGCAGTTTATTTCATTGCCTTGGAAAATTGGGGAAATCTTGTTAAGATGTATTTCAAAGATCGATGAATTTTCAACTCAACTTGACTAGCAAAATTTGAAATATGCAGAAGATATTAAGGGTTTTGACCCAAATAATCTATTTACTTATCATATGATATATGTTGGATTTACTAAGTCACTCACAATTACATTTGTATTTGGAGAAGAAGAGGGTGACAGTCATGACCCTCCGACACAAATTGTTAAAAAAAGAAGGGATGATATAGAAACTATTGTGAGTAATGTTAGAAAAGTAGGTGTGCTCATTTAACCATAGACAATATAGAAATATTATCACCCAACCATAGGCTGAATCCACCCCCGAGCACCTTAACCTTGACAGAGAATAATTCTGGAAGCAAACCCTAGGCCTAATAGCCAATCAATGTAGCGTACCTCTCTCTAGAGCTAGCGCACAAGGCAGAAATTCCAAACCATAACCAAGAGAAATTCCAATCCTAAAACCGAAAATACAAGTTGAAGTAGTTGCAGCTACAGCTACTCTCCATATTTGCGCACTTACTAAATTTTTGCAGTGCGCACTAGATTTCTGCAGTTCCGAGCTGTGTGTGTACAAATGAGCTCTAGCATCCTATATTTATACTGATCTTTATTAGCTGTCTGGGATGACTTCTCTTTCTAGAGACTAAAGACTCAATATTAAATTATTTTCTTTAGTTGAATTGTCTTCTAGGGTTATATCCAATGTTTTAGGGTTTCTTCTTTCTTCCCAGAATATTCTATTATTTTCAGGGTTACATGTGGAGGTTAATACCTCATGCATCTAACATAATATCAACACTCCCTCCTAGCTAGGGAGGTATTGAAGGAAATAGTCTTCAGCACAAACATGCCATTCAACTGGTAGCATCATCATAGCCACAAAAGCTATCTCATGAACAAATCATGAGCACTATCATCACTATCAATATCAGTTGATAACATCAATTATATCATCTCTCAAAGTCATACTCCATCTGAGTAATCAGGCATGATGTTGGATAAGTCACTCACTCCATAGAGTGATACAAGAATCATTCTTCTAATCTAGACATATGTCCTAGAAGAATAACTATTCCAACAAATGTTGGAAGCCACACCATGGGCTACAAGGACTATTCTTCTAATCCAGACATACGTCCTAGAAGAATAAATTTCTTGGACCATTTTCCTCATGGAGAATGTCTGTCAACTAACACACTGACTATCCATATAGTTGATAATCATTTCCAACACTACTGATAGTCTTCATGGAAATCAGATCAATGTCATTCAATAGAACACAACTGTGTCTATCCATAGTAGTACACAACTACTATCTAGTGGTACACAACCACACCAAGTAGCACATGGCCACTTAATTAGTGACGCATAGTCACAACCAATGGAACACGTCCACCACAGTAGCATACCTCTACTGTCCAGAGACATACAGTCTCCACAGCAATCATATCATCTGATATCAACCTGCATAAAACAATATCATGATATAAACTGAGTCATATGGGCCATTCTTCCACTCACATCTATGAGATATGGAAGAGAATATACCCTCATAAAGTAAAACATTAGCCATGATCTATATCGACTATTCTTCTCAAGAATAGAAGAATAATTGTCCCTGATTTCTGAGCCTGGACCATTCACCTAAATGGGCCATTCCTCCAGCACTAATCATAGTGCAACCTGGAGAGAATGAGTCTGCCTTAGGGAATTCATGTCCCTGATTGTTGAAACTGGACCATTCACATAACTTGGCCATTCTTTCGACACTAATCATAGTGCAACCTAAAGAGAATGGTTATGCAGTAGGGAATGACTGTCCAGACCATTTCCTGAGGAAATGAATGTCCTGCACCAACCTCCAAAACGGACCATTCTTCGAAACTGCTCACAATTGTGAACTTCGAAAGAATGACTGCCCAACGAGGCAGACCATTGTACTTGACCACTACTCAAAGTGACTACCAAGAAGAATGATTGTCCTATACCATTCCCCCACACTGGCCACAAGGTGAATCATTATCTATGCTACATCAGCAATCTATTGGACCATTTTTATTATGAAAATGATTGTCCGATCTGGACCATTTTCTGAACTGGAAAATGTCTGTCCATCAGAAATCCCAAACCACTTTCCAAACTGGAAAGGAACTACTCATCCTGGACCATTTTTCTAACTGAAAAATGATTGTCCATAAATTAATAACATTTTAGTGCTCCATCCCAACCTGGGAGTAATCTCTTCCTTTTTCAATAAGGAATTCATCTCCACGAATCCTAGATTGTTTCTTAAGTACGCAAAATTTTCATCTTGGACAGAGGCTTTACCAAAATATCTGTTATTTTCTCATCTATGGAGATATATTGGAGAACCACTTCTCTTTTCTAAACTTCATCACGGAGAATATAATGCTTGATCTCAATGTACTTCGTTCTGTCATGGAACATTGGTTTTCTCTGAAGGCTTCATATAGCTCTGATCATTACAATATATCATGGTCAAATTCATCACTTTTGTTTCCTGCTAGCTCATGATATCATGGAAAGACTCAAAGTGAAACATATCCAAGTAGCACTTCTTCTGTCATTAAGAGATTTTTCCATGGATTAGCAATCCATCATCTTAGACTTCTGAGTAACTATGTTGATACATTATCTCTATCATAGAAAGTTTTCACCACGCTTATGTTGTATATGAGATACTCTGTATCAAGTTTTTTGAATCCATACAAGGTCTTCTTATATATGCATGCATGGGTCTCTTTCTGGTATAATCTTCTTTCTCGCTTGCTTTATTTGGAAGAACAATCTTTTACACATAAATTCCAATCCATGGATACTACAAGAGGTATATCTGGTTTACTGGAGCAAGATGTTGTCATGGTCTTCTCCCTCCTTCTGGAAGAACCTTTGAATCTTGCAATGATTTCATTCATAAGTATTTTTCACATTTTATTACATACATTGTTCTTTATCATAACTTCCATTTCTTATGCTCAATTGCTTTTAGTGGGTTCAAACCAAGATGGTAGTCTTTGTGATGCTCGATATAATAACTGGTTTTTCTGGGTTTTCTTTCTTTCCTGGAATCTTCATTTTCCTCCTCATGTTTGTCTTTAGCTCTTGGGTCCATGGAGTCTTATATAAATTCCATGCCCTGAATATTCCAACTTCTTTCTTTCATCATGGGATCATGGATGTAGATGGACAACCAAGGATACTTTAAGGCTTCTTTTCAAAGAAGACTTATTCTTAACACGTGTTGCTTATCATGGTTGCTACTTTCAATGGAAAAATGGAAAGATACTTCATAATCCTCAATGGATCATATCATTTAGGATTAGCTCCCTCCTAATCCTTGCTTCATGCATGAATGCATGCTCTTCTTTTGGAATTATGTAATCATCTCCCTCCAACTAAGAGAGTCCATGCTTCCATCTGCATCTTTATTGCCTTCTGCAAAGTGTCACAAGTCTTTTTATAATTTCCTCTTGATTGTTCACTTCTTTTTGTTTTGACTTCTTCTGGGTCTCATCAAGTTTGATTATGATTTTGTCTTATCTAGCAGTTGTTACTTATATAATAGCTTCCACATGAATTGTTACCAAGGATTGTCAACGTAATTCATCTTTTCATGTGTATTGCTTGACTTGTAGTTATCGTGATAACAATCCTTATCTTGTTATTCTTCCATAGGTATTGTTTCACTTGAAAATATTATCTTCTAATAAATAGATATGCATGATATGTACAGAAACTATGTAAACACGGTATGTACAAGAACTTTGAAGAATATTGTTACCCTGACTTAGAAGAAGAAGTCGGTTTTATCCTGCTTGACCTTCTTTGAGGGTTCCCTTTCTTCAGCAACTGATGCTTCTTTTGTTTCCTTCCTTATCTTTAAATCAGGACAGTGGTTCTTGTAGTGACCATATTTTCGACAGTTGAAGCATTGTATCTTTGACATATCCTTTTCTTGATTTGGTTTCTTCCTCAAGCCAAACTTCTTCTTATTCTTGAAATTCTTGAACTTTGTTGTGAAGGCTTGATCTCTGTATTTATTTTGGGATTTCTCTTTTGCGTTAATCCTTGATTCTTCTTGTGCACAACAAGTCCAAAGTTCTTCAAATGTGGGATACTCCTTTCTTGTTTTCATGCTTGCGGAAAATGCATCCCATGTCTTGGGAAGGCCATTGAGTACTATATTTACCAGTTCCTTTTCTAAAATGATTTTTTCAATAGCTTGTATTTGATCTCTTAACTGATAGATTCTTACAAAGTATGATGTTATGTTGTCATCATGATTCATTTTCATGTCACGGAGTTCATTCTTTAGACTCATTACTTGTCCAATGTTTTTGACTGAGAAGAGGTTAGTTAGGGCATCGTACATCTTCTTAGATGAGTCAATATGAGAGATGTAGGGTATCAAGTGGTATTTTACAGAGTCCACTATGATACTCATGGCATTGATGTCATTTTCCTTGAACTTCTCCATAATTGCAACGTTTTGAGGTTCCTTCTCTTTTCCTTCTTCAAATTGTGGTTCCACGATTTTTCCTTTCACGATATCCAACACTTTATTCTTGGCAAGGATGATGTCAATCCTTGTCTTCCATGATCTAAATTTAGAAGCCCCTTCGAACTTGTTTTCTAAATTCATAGAGTAAGTAATGACTTCTTTGACTTGGTCAACCTTTGACTTTGACCAAAAACTCGAACTTGAGATCTTAGCTTGTTGAGAGTGCCAGTAGGTGTGTTGAGTTAGGGCACACTAGGCTATCTAGAAATTAGGTCAATCTCTTCACTTAAGGTGCCTCAACAAGAGGGTTAGGGTTTCATTTTTACAGCAAAAACTTTGACTGCAACTACAACTGTAACTGAGCAAATCCTCCAAATATATCTTCCAACGGTTAGACTGTCTGAAGATAGTGTGGGCCCATAAGCTATTAGAAAAGTAGGTTTTCTCGTTTAACCATAGACAATATAGCAATATTTTCACCCAACCATATGCTGAAGCCACCCCTGAACACCTTAACCTTGATAGAGAATAATTCTAGAAGCAAACCCTAGGCCTAATAGCCAATCAATATAGTGTACCTCTCTCCAAAGCTAGCGCACAAGGAATAAAGTCCAAACCATAACCAAGAGAAAGTGCAAACCATAACCAAGATAAAGTCCAAGCCTAAAAACGAAAATACAAGTTGCACTAGCTGATGTTGCAACTACTCTCCAAACTTGTGCACTTACTAAATTTTTGCAGTGCACACTAGATTTCTGCAGTTGCGAGCTATGTGTGTTAAATGAGCTCTGTCATCCTGTATTTATATTTCTCTTTCTTAGTTGTCTGGACCGACTTCTCTTTTTGGAGGATAAAGACTCAATATTAAATTATTTTCTTTAGATGACTTGTCTTCTAGGGTTATATCCAATGCTTTAGGGATTCTTCTTGTTTCCCGAAATATTCTATTCCTTTCAAGGTTACACGTGGAGGTTAATACCTCCCGCAGCTACCATAATATCAACAAGTACGACAGATCAATACAAGCAAAGGGGAAGAGTATCCACTGAGAAAAATGCTCAATATCCCATTGTTTCACCAAAAAGCAGCCTACCCAAGCTGAGTTTTCAGTCAATAACATCACAACAAAATAAATCCTTGAAAAATAACTCAGATGATGGATATGATAGAAACCCTCCACAAGGAAAATTGGAAAAATCTCACAAGCTTCAAGTAAAAATAAAAAGAGTAAATTCTCGACAAGAAATAGAACAATACATACCTAAGAATGAAATTTCCCTTGAATATATGGATCTAGATGTTGATATTGAGAACATACATTTTCCCGATGATGAAGAAAGACTTCAAGAGAGAAAACAAGTCGCAGTTGAGGTTTCTATCCAAGAAGAAGTCTTCTCTGAGGAAGAATCATTTGTTGTCGAGAATGTTTTATTTGAAAAGAATTCTAGAAAATTAATCTTTGAAAGATCTAATTTAAAAAAAAAAAAAAAAAAAAATATCCTTCTGACATTGATCTCAGTAATTTTCCCCCATCCATAATTTCTAAGATTCACAAAATTACTAGGGATGCCCTAGATTTTTCAATAGATGACATGTAAGTTGAAAACCTTGGGCTGAAGGAAAGAATCAAAGAATTAGAGTCTTCTCTGATGCCACCCCAATACTTGCTACTCCTTTTTCAACAATTCAACCCTATAAGAGCTTTGACAGAACTCTATAATAAAATATAAGGATAAAGGGAACATCAAGCCTACTTATTACAACCAAGTGTTACATTGAAGAAAATATAAAGAAAAGAATGTCTCTCATTCTGGAGACATGGAAATTAGAAAATTGTTTTGTTTCCCTTGGCTCAAAAATTCAAAATTTCAGAGAATATTTATAGGCCAATTTGAATAATGATGAAAGTTTCTAGAAAGAAGATGCAATTACATTCACTCTAAAGGTTTCAGGCATGAGCGAGCTAAAGAGAAAAGAGGAATATTTTCCCTCACTCGGTCGCATGAAACAATTGAAATCCTATTGGATGAAAATAATTAAGACATTAAGAGAATTTCTAGAGGATCAAAATGTTTTAAGTGTCGAAAAGGGAGAATCCTATTCAAATTTAACAGAATTAGATCTTGCAGGGAGTATTGGTAAGGTACAACACCCGAAACTTATTTTAAATTCTATTTTCTTAACAAGGAAGCAATTCGAGGAACATGTGGAGATATTAAAGGGCCTATCAACAGAAAGGTTCAATAATATGACTGAGTATACTTAACAGGAAATTGAAAGTTGGTTTGTGGAATACATGAATAAAAAATGAAGGCATTGAAATAACATTACAACAACTTTCAATTGATTTAAGGGAATTTGAAAGCACGTTATTTGAAATAAAAAATAAATGAGAAGTAACTTTTTCCCCTATGTGTGATTACATTGAAAATTGGTTAAATTTGTCTTTAATAAAAAATACCAAAGATAATCAAACAACAACAATTAGTACTGGTGAAGCAATTTTCACCAGAGAAAATACAAAAGCAAAAATGGACCATCAATGATGAGAGAGAGATTACATCACAGTAAGTGAAAAATTGATCACATCCCTTTTCCATTATTTTCCATCTTCAGAATTCATCCAGTTATATTTTATCTATCTCAAGGAGAATATAACCAATTTCTTATTATTTCATTCTTTTCTCTTTTCAGATCTTGCATTATTCATGCCTTGTTCCAGTTCTGTTTCTGCTCCTTTATTATTTCTTTTCGTTGTTTTATGGTCCATGAGACTATTAAATATTATTATATTTTTGAGAAAACTCCAGAGAACTACTTTTGGGTTAATTTTAATTGTATCTTTGAACTCTCATCATTTTGAGTATAAGATATTTGAAATTAACCTATCAAATCCTATTTTGATCTTAATGAAAATACTTATTTAAAGTTCTATGATATATGTGGGCCCTTCATTTCTCTTTCCTTGAATGTGATCAAAAAATATTTTAAATTGTGATGGATGTGAGATTCATGCTATTTTTCTTATAGTTATTTTCCTTCTATCATATTTATGCAAATTTACTTATTTTTTGAGTGAAGGTTCCTAGTCCAATTCTTAGGAATTCATAATCCATGTACATTCTATTCAGTATTTTATTTTATTTAAATCATAAATATTTGGATTTTTCTCTTTAGCACTCTCCCATTTAAAAATTGTTGTCCCAATATCATTAAAGATAAATATTTAAAGAATTAAAGAGGAGTACCACCTCTATAAAAACGAAAGGGGGTTTTAATCCTCATGAGGTTGTTGTTTCAATAGTAACCAATTCAAACATCAACAGGACCATAAAATTTGGGGGTAATTTTCTGACAGTGTTGGGATTTGAGTGAAGCTTTCTTGTATGGTTGTAGACGGAGAAACACATAGTCCCCTTTAGCAAATTGACATTCAAAACAACCTTGATCTGGTTATTTCTTCATGTGGTTCTGAGCCATGACCAAATTGTCTTTGAGAGTACAGACAATGGTTGTGCGAACTGTCAGATTTTGATTAACCTCCTAAACCTTGGAGACACTTGGAATGTATGGGATAATCGATGGTGGCCTTTTTCCGTAGACTGCTTCAAAGGGGGTCATGCGAGTGGAAGTATAGTAAGAGGTGTTGTACTACCATTCATCTAGGGGTAACCATTGAACCCATTGATGTTGTCTGTATGATGAAAAAAACCTCAAATATGTTTCCAAGAACTTGATGATTGCTTCAGTTTGGCCATCAGTATGGGGATGATAGGCAGTGTTGAGATGCAATTGGGTTCTGTGGAGCCTAAATAATTCTTGCCAGAAATTGCTGGTAAAAGTTGGATCACAGTGAGAAATAATAGAATGACGCATGCCATGGAGTTTGAAGATATTATCCATAAAAACATGAGCCAATTTGGAGGTTGTGAATAGGTGTTGAAGAGCACAAAAATGAACATATTTGGAAAGACAATGCACGACCACCATGATGACCGACTTATTTCCTTATTTATGTAAGCCAACAATGAAATCCATAGAAATATCCATCCAAATAGTAGGTGGAAGTGGAAGAAGTTAGAGTGTGAAAGGAGTTTTGACTGTCTCTCCCTTATTGCATTGACATGTATCTCATTCAGCCACAAAGGTGAGGATTTCATGTTTCATACCGTCCCAGAGAAAAGAATATTTGACATGTTCATAAGTTTTGGAAAAAACTAAATTCCCAGTTGTAGGTGAAGCATGAAACATAGAGAGCACTTTGGATTTAAGGGCCGATTATTTTCTTAAATACAAACAACCTTTATAACAAAGCTCTTCACTGTGTCAAGAGTACCCTAGAGAAGCCTGAGGATCCTATTGCAGTTTTTATCTTAGGCTGGAAAGTTTGGGGTCTTGCCACCATTCTTGGTGAACAACCTGAAGCCAATCTGCTACAATGAAGGAGAGGGAAAAGAGGGACTCATCTTCTTCATATTGTATGGAAAGGGAATAAACCACCACATTTTGTTTTCCCTTCTTGCAGATGATCTCATAATCATACCCAAACAGCTTCGTCACCCATTTTTGTTGCTTCAGGGATGAAATTCGTTGTTCCAGGAAATATTTGAGGCTTTGATTATCCATTTTAATTTGGAAGTGTTGCCCCAATAGATAAGGATGCCAGAGATCCACTGCATAAAAAATAGCCAACATTTCCTTTTCATAGATTGATTTTCCCAAATGTCATTCCGATAATTGTTTTCTAGTGAAATCCAAAGGTCAACCATCTTTCATGAGGATTGCCCCTATGCCTCTCTCCAAGGCATCAGATTCCAAAAAAAGGGTCCTGGTAAAGTCAGATAGTTATAGGACAAGAGTAGTACACATAGCTTGTTTATGGTCTTGGAAGGATTGGTAATCTACTAGAGTCCAACTGAAAGCATTCTTTTAAGGAGAGTTTTGAGGGGATCTGCAATTTTTCCATAATTCTGAACAAACTTGCAATAATATCATGTTACCCAGGAAACCAGGAAAACTTTTAAGATTTTTAGGGCGAGGCCAATTCTACATAGCTTCAATTTTCTTAGGATCCACCCTAACACCATCCTTGCCAACAATATGACCTAGGTAATCAACTTCAAAGGTGCCAAAATCACATTTAGATTGTTTGAGAAAGAGTTTATGCTTGGAGAGGAGATGGAGAACTTAATCCACATGGGTGATATGTTCTAGCCAAGTTTTACTATAGATGAGAATGTCATCAAAGAAAACTAACACAAAGTGATGAAGGAAAGGATGAAATATATGATTCATGTAGCTTTGCAAAGTGGAGGGAGCATTACAGAGACTAGAGGGAATGACCAAGAACTCATAGTGACCCTCATCAGTGTGAAATGCAGTATTGGGAATATCTTCCTCTTTCATACGTATCTGGTGGTATCTAGGACGTAGATCAAGTTTAGTAAAGTATTGAGCCCCACTAAATTCATCGAAAAGGTCATATATGATAGGACTGGGAAATTTGTTCTTGATGGTAAGTTTGTTGAGCACACAAAAATTAGGACAAATGTGCCAATTTCCTTCCTTCTTGAGGACCATGACTACCGAGGAAGAATAGGGGTTGGTACTAGGATGGATAACACCCGCTTCAAGCAACTCTTGGAAAATTTTCTCAATTTCATTTTTCTGAGCAAAGGGATGACGATAAGGGAGAACATTGGGAGGAACATTGCCTAGGATTAAAGGAATGGAATGGCCATGGTCACCATGGGGGGGAGGCCTTGAGGAGTTTGGAAAACAACATGGTGTTGGGAAAGGATAGATTGGATGACGGGTGCAAAGAGGGTGTCTCAACTGCTTGAATGGAATGGAGTCTGGAGATGATGCCAAAACAACCTTTTTTGAGTAACTTTTCCATGTGGTGGGAAATAATGATATCTGAAGCGCCCGTTGTAATTCCTTAGAATTTATATTGTTATCCCTCCTGTTGGAATTGCATGGTTAAATCCTTAAAATCCATGGTGATGGGGCCGAGAGTGTGTATCCATTCAACACCAAGTACAATGTCACAACCACCCATGTCAATAGAAAAGATGTGAGATTTCAAGTGATACTAGCCAATTTGTAGGCACACATTTTCACAACACCCACCACATTTCATGGAACCACCATCGACAATCATGATTTTAAAATTATTGACTACATGGATATAACAATTAATCTCTTGGGAAATGCAATGATGAACGAGATTATGAGTTCTTCCATTGTCAAATAGGATAATGAATTTCGAGTGCTTAATGTAGCAAATTAACTTGAGGGTTTGGGGAGCATAAAATACAATGAAAAAATTCATAAAAATCATGGGTTCAACTTCAGGAGGATTAGAGGGTGGCTTAAGATCATCTTCTTGGGGTACTGCTTCCTCAGGTGAAACCTTGACATCTTCATCTGAAACATCCTCTGAAATTTCCATAACAAGTTTTTGTTCTTTATTGCACCTGGGCCCTGGAAAGTATTTATCATCACAATTATAACAAATACCCTTGAGTTTGTGTTCAACCATTTCCACCTATTTTAATTTTTGGACCTTGAGAGGAGTGGATTAAGGGGCGAGAGTGGGGAGTTTAGGGTGGGGAATAAAAGCAGGTTTTCTTCTCTGAGAAAAGATGACTTGTTGTGCCTCCTTGGCACATTTAGTTGTTTCCAACCAAGTCTTATGGAAAGCCATGAGGACCTGGGCTCGGATTTCATCCTTAAGGCCATTGATAAAGCATTCCCGGAAAAAGGCATCTGCCATACCCTTCGTTCGGAAATCCAAGTGCTCGCAGTGATAAAATATTCCACTGTTCCAGACTATTTCAACTTGGTCAAATGGCCTAAGTGGTGGGTGTCCATGTCAAAGTGTTCATACATCTCGACAACAAACTATGTCCAAGCAACATACCCTTTTTGTGCATTTCTATGTCATTGCCACTATTTGCATCGTTCCAAATCCAAATAGAGAATGCAGTAACAAATCTTGGTCAACTCATCAGTAATGCCATGCAGGGAAAAATAGTGTTCCATCTAAGTGACAGACATTATTGGATCTAAGCCATCAAATTTGTCCACCTCAACTCTGGGAAGAAGGGGGTCGTGATGTAGGGATTTTGGATGAGAGTGCAGAGGTTGGTTGGAGTCAACACCTTCAACATGGAGGGGTGGTTCTGAGGAGAAAGGACCCTGGAAGTTGTTCATAAATTGTTTGATAGTGGAATTGAGTTCGTCAATTCAACTGTTGAGTTGTTCCTGGATGTAGTCCACTTTGGCATCAACGACGATGTCAGAATTCAATTTTTGATTGGTTTCATTTGGCTAATGGGATTTATTTGGGGATGAGAGGTGGGTCCACATAAAAAAAAAGAATATAAGTGATATATACCACTATAATTAGTGAAACTAGAGCAATCCAATGGAGTAAGTAGGAAATCAGGGTGTCACGAAAGGGATGGATCCACGAGTAAAAAAAAGGGCTTAAAAATGATAGGTATCACGGTGATCAAGGCGAAGAGAGGAATCCAATGGGATAGGTCTCAAATAATGGTATAGGTAGGATCCAATCTTTATTTTTTTACTCCTGCATAGTTACACTCCGACCTGAATAATACTGCAATGTCAAAATTCTCAAATTCTTGACAGAAACAATTGTGTAGTAATTTTGCAACCAGAATGCAGGGGCAAGGCTGCGCAGCCAAAATATCCTTTCTATTCCTTGTTTGGTATGTTCCCTCGGGTTGGGGTTTTCAGGGTTCCTACAGACAAGGGTTTTCCTTGTGGTTTAGCTCTCTGATACATGGGTGAGGTTGAATAGTAGTACTCGGCCCAATATCTCAGGGTACCAACTAAGGAGGCTTGACCGTACCCTCGGACATACTACTCAATTATCGAGGTACTAGAGAGTATCTTTCCGAGTGTTGTTCTCGGTGGCACTATAGCATTTAGGCAATCAATCAGTTGATCTAGGGATGGTTTTGGGAGCCCTAGGGGACTCCTGATATACCTGACAGTATGTGGGAGTGATGGACGTGTACAATTTTTTTCTGATGTGGTATTACTCCAAGGGTACCAACAGGTGTTACAGAGGTTTCCAACAAGGTGAAACTTTGGTTTCTAGACAACCCCATGAAATCGTTTGTATTTCCTATACATAGTCTTCCCCGACGCAGTTTTACTCGTTGAAAGACATATCCCTATGCTTTAAAGATGCCGACAATACACATCTCTACCCTGAAAAAAATTTCACATTTTCCACAGAGGAAAATGCTCTCATACCACTTGTTAGGTACCAGATCTATTACAATAAGCATAAAATAGAAATACTAAAGAAAATACCAGCAGAACAACAAAATGTAGAGAACCAAAACACTAAAGATGATATATTTATTGATAGAAAGCAATGTTCACTTGCCTCTTCAAGGGGGAAACCTCTAGTAGAGCAATGCTCTATTACAATAATTCTCAAGACGAAACTTTCTCTTGCCTTCTACTATGATTTATACTAAATCTATCTTCAAAAGAACAATCTAGAGGAAGATCTTTCTAAAAATATAAGCTTCTATTAAGTCTTCTTACATTAGACCTGTTCACATTATTAATATTATTAAATAGACCTTATTTATTAATATCGGTCTTTATTACATGGAAAATATATTATTCTACCTATGTGAGGGATTAGGGAGGTTGGGTCCCTAACAAACACAGTATCAATTATTGATGTTGATTCACCATCTTTAGTATAATTATGATTGTTGTAAAGTCAACATTGTTATCATTGAAGGATTACCTATATCCAAAGCACTCTAAGGATGGACTAAAGCATTTCATAAAACAATGTTTATTTTTACTAAGTCTAAATATTTTAAAATTATTGACTACATGGCTATAACAATTGATCTCTTGGGAAATGCAGCGATGAATGAGATTATGAGTTCTTCCATTGTCAAATAGGATAATGAATTTCCAGTGCTTAATGTAGCAAATTAACTTGAGGGTTTGGGGAGCATAAAATACAATGACAAAATTCATAAAAATCATGGGTTCAACTTCGGAAGAATTAGAGGATGGCTTAAGATCATCTTCTTGGGGTACTTCTTCCTCAGGTGAAACCTTGACATCTTCATCTGAAACATCCTCTAAAATTTCCATAACAAGTTTCTATTCTTTATTGCACCTGGGCCCTGGTAAGTATTTATCATCACAATTATAACAAATACCCTTGAGTTTGTGTTCAACCATTTCCACCTGTTTTAATTTTTGGACCTTGAGAGGAGTGGATTAAGGGGCGGGAGTGGGGAGTATAGGGTGGGGAATAAAAGCAGGTTTTCTACTCTGAGAAAAGATGACTTGTTATGCCTCCTTGGCACATTTAGTTGTTTCCAACCAAGTCTTAGGGAAATCCATGAGGACCTAGGCTCGGATTTCATCTTTGAGGCCATTGATAAAGCATTCCCGGAAAAAGGCATCTGTCATACCCTTCGTTTGGAAAGCCAAGTGCTCGCAGTGATAAAATATTCCACTGTTCCAGACTATTTCAACTTGGTCAAATGGCCTAAATGGTGGGTGTCCATGTCAAAGCGTTCATACAGCTCGACAACAAACTATGTCCAAGCAACATACCCTTTTTGTGCATTTCGATGCCATTGCCACTATTTCCATCGTTCCAAATCCAAATAGAGAATACAGTAACAAATCTTGGTCAACTCATCGGTAATGCCATGCAGGGAAAAATAGTGTTCCATCTAAGTGACCGACGTTATTGGATCTGAGCCATCAAATTTGTCCACCTCAACTCTGGGAAGAAGGGGGTCGTGATGTAGGGATTTTGGATGAGAGTGCAGAGGTTGGTTGGAGTCAACACCTTCAACATGGAGGGGTGGGTCTGAGGAGAAAGGACCTTGGAAGTTGTTCATAAATTATTTGAGAGTGGAATTGAGTTCTTCAATTCAACTGTTGAGTTGTTCCTAGATGTAGTCCACTTTGGCATCAACGACAGAGATGTCAGAATTCAATTTTTTATTGGTTTCATCTTGGCTAATGGGATTTATTTGGGGATGAGAGGTGGGTCCACATAAAAAAAAAAGAATATAAGTGATATATACCACTATAATCAATGAAACTAGAGAAATCCAATGGAGTAAGTAGGAAATCAGGGTGTCACGAAAGGGATGGATCCACGAGTAAAAAAAAGGCTTAAAAATGATAGGTATCACGGTGATCAAGGCGAAGAGAGGAATCCAATGGGATAGGTCTCAAATAATGGTATGGGTAGGACCCAAATTTTTTTTTTTACTCCTGCATAGTTACACTCCGACCTGAATAACACTGCAATGTCGAAATTCCCAAATTCTTGACAAAAAAAATTGTGTAGTAATTTTGCAACCAGAGTGCAGGGGCAAGGTTGCGCAGCCAAAATATCCTTTCTATTCCTTGTTTGGTATGTTCCCCCGGGTTAGGGTTTTCAGGGTTCCTACAGATAAGGGTTTTCCCTGTGGTTTAGCTCTCTGATATATGGGCGAGGTTGAATAGTAGTACTCGGTCCAATATCTCAGGGTACCAACTAAGGAGGCTTGACCATACCCTCAGACATACTACTCGATTACCGAGGTACTAGAGAGTATCTTTTCGAGTGTTGTTCTCGGTGGCACTATAGCATTCAAGCGGTTGATCAATTGATCTAGGGCTAGTTTTGGGAGCCCTAGGGGACTCCCGATATACCTGACAGTATGTGGGAGTGATGGACGTGTACAAATTTTGTCTAATGTGGTACTACTTCAAGGGTACCAACAAGTGTTACAGAGGTTTCCAACAAGGTGAAACTTTGGTTTCTAGACAATCCCATGAAATCGTTTGTATTTCCTATACGTAGTCTTCCCCAACGCAGTTTTACCCGTTGAAAGACACATCTCTATGTTTTAAAGACACCGGCAATACACGTCTCTACCCTGAAAAAAATTCTCACATTTTCCATAGAGGAAAATGTTCTGATACCACTTGTTAGGTACCAGATCTATTACAATAAGCATAAAATAGAAATACTAAAGCAAATACCAACAGAACAACAAAATATAGAGAACCGAAACACTAAAGATGATATATTTATTGATAGAAAGCAATGTTCACTTGCGTCTTCAAGGGGGAAACCTCTAGCATAGCAGCGCTCTATTACAATAATTATCAAGACAAAACTTTCTCCTGCCTTCTACTCTGATTTATACTAAATCTATCTTCAAAAGAACAATCTAGAAGAAGATCATTCTAGAAATAGAAGCTTCTATTAAGTCTTCTTACATTAGACATGTTCACATTATTAAATAGGCCTTATTTATTAATATCAGTCTTTATTACATGGAAAATATATTACTCTACCTACGTGAAGGATTAGGGAGGTTGGGTCTCTAATAGACACGTATCAATTAATAATGTTGATTCACCATCTTTGGTTTAATTATGATTGTTGTAAATTCAACATTATTATCATTGAAAGATTACCTTTATCCAAAGCACTCTAAGGATAGACTAAAGCATTTTATAAAACAATGTTTATTTTTACTAAGTCTATGATGTAGAGTCTTTTTAACCCTTCAGCCTCAAAGGCATTGGGAGAAAGTGTCTCACCATTTCATGGAAGAGATCATTGAATACAACACAATGTTAGGTGGCCCATGGTCAACATTGAGTTTAGAGTTCCATAAGTCAACAATGACTTAGAGTTGAGACATCTTGCTTATCTGTAGGTATAAAATGATATGGAATCGAAGACAACCGAGATGGGATCCTGCCAGCCCCAACGCCCTAAGACCGCATGCCCTCGCTCGCCGTTCACTGGTTCCCTCGAAATGACTCGCACGAAAGGGGCAGCCAAGGAATTCAAACGTACAGGAATGGGAAGGCTCAAGAGAAAAAGAATCCACCGAAACGGACGGACGGAAGGAGGGGAGAAGCAAAGGTATCATCAGTCGCGATGAGGAGCAGATGTTGAAAGAGCATCATCAGTCCGAACGAGGAGATGTTGAAAGAGCTTTTGTCTCTCTTTAAACGCATTAGTCTGCCACCACATGGGGCCCACAGAAAATTATGTGTGGACAGCAAAGTGATTCCATTGACTCTTTTTAACAAAACTGCCAACCACTAATCGCTGTACACATGTTATTTTCGCTGCATCCCAACTCCATTAAATTGGAGTAATTGGTGGCTTTGTCTTATTGTTTTATTAAAAATTTGGTGATATAAATTTGTAAGAAATCATTATTTTTTGTTATTTAAAATCTATTTTTAAATATAGAAATGGATTCTGTATGTTGAAAAATTTTGGAGCATTTTGATTTTTTAGAAATAATCACTCAAATTTGTAGATTTAACAATTTTTTGTTGAATTTTAGACAAATATCCCCTAAAATATTATGAGACAAAAATCATTTCTAAAAAGTTTAAACTAAGTTAATAGTTTCCTTAACAAATATATATTTTTTAAATAATTATTAGAATTTTTTTAATTGAATTAGTAGAGTTAAGGTTAGAATAAAATAATATTTGAATTTTTTTAAATTGAATTTAGTTAAATTTTCCCGTAGGGTTAAGGTTAGAGTTTTAAAAAAAATTATTTATTAAAATTTTTAAATTAAATTTTAAAGTAAAAAAATATTTGTTAAAATTTTTTAAATTGAATTTAGTTAAATTTTCAAGTAGAGTTAAGGTTAGAGTTTTATTATGATACGTAATTTTGTTTTTAAAAGTTTTGTCTCATTCTAAATATTTTTGATCAATCTTTTTTTTAATAGCTAACTTTTTTCAAAGGAAAAAAATATCTATTTAAACTCACTATATTTATAATTGCACTGAAATTTTAATGGTTTAATACCATACTACATGTTGAGCAAATGATCTATTTAAACTCGCTATATTTATAATTGCACTAAAATTTTAATGGTTTAATATCATACTACATGTTGAGCAAATGATCTCTCTATTGACACATGTTTAGCTTATTTACTTTAATAAGTTTTAAAAGGGAAAAATAATAATGAGGAGCTGTCAAATATTCTGTTGCCATGCATTAAAATGTCGAGAAATATTTAAATGATTTTTTCGGAGTTGAATTAATTGTTTAGTAGAGTTTTGTATTTTTTTCTTTTAAAATATGTTTTTCGATAGCGATGAAAATATGTTTTTAATTGGAAATTGAGATTTATAAGCATTGAATGTATTTGAATGTGGAATAACTACTTTTGAGACTAATTTGGATCATATAAACTTAAATATTGCGACGATACTCAACTTCATATTTTCAACAATATAAACTCAAATATTACGACGACCCTCATTCTCGTTAGGCATTTCTATTTACTATGTGCAAAAATAGTAATTTTCTAGATAGGCATTTTCTACTTTCTATAGACACAACCACACTGACTTTATTAGCAAAAATTGGTAAGGGGAAGACATCGTCTCTTTGTGAGATGGGGAGTCCCATGAACAAACACAAAAGGGGAAATTGCCCCAAGTGGATAGAAGTAAGAGATGGAGAAAAAGGAGCACAAAAGGTGAAAACAGATTTAGTGTTGACTTGGTGTCAATCCCATACATAACAACAAAATTAGCAAATGCAACAATAGGAGGGGAAGAAGGCTTTATTAAGCATAACAATGAAAGTGCATGCACTAATAGCAAAGCAAGGATCCATGGGAGATGGAGCAGGAAACAAAAGGTTAGGAGCTAGGCATGGATAGATTATAACCAAACTTCATATTTGAAACCTATAATGAAAAGATTGGGTCTCTATAGTCCTAGTATGAAGCTTTAGATCCATGCCCCCCATGAGTGAAGAAGGAGAAAAGGGTAGAGAATATGGAGGAACATCTTCCTATGCTTGCCATGGGGGAGACAATCTAGTAAGCTCCACCATAGGAGGAGGAGAAGCATCATGTTGAAATGGAAACACTCAACCATTAGGGTAAGGAGGAATGCCATATTAAGATGGGTTAAGTTCTCTTGAGGGAGAGAATTGTGGGTTCTTTGGAATGGACTTAGCAATGTCCCTTCTCTTCAAAACTTGATAATCCTCTACATGTTGGTTGTCAACTTTATGCCAGTAACACCACACCTTGGGTTTCATGTTAAATGTTGAGGGAAAGGTTGTTTTTTAAGGATAGGAGAGAGCACCTTAGGAGGATCACTTGGAATACTTCTTTCAAAGAGTTTAACACACTAATTTTCCGACTTGGGAGATGTGGGTTAGTCATAAGTGCCAAAATTCACATGATTAAATTGTTGTGGGAATAGCCTTATAGGTGAGGCTAATCCCTTGGAAGGCGAAGTCCCATGTGAATCCCCCTTGTAAAAAGGGGCATGTAAGACACTAGGGCGGGGACATCATCTACAAATCTCGCTACAAACATTTAGGAAAGTAAGGAGTTGTCTAAGTTAACTAAGTTTACTCTCAATATATTAGAGGAAAGTATCCATGGTTTGGAAAAGTTGCTCATTTTGTTGGATCACTTGTCTTATAAAAGATATGATCTTGTCATATGATCTATATGCAAGATCATGTTGCATGCACTCTTATAGTGTTGGTAGGAAGTTGCATGTCCACTTAGCTAGAGGGAAGGGACATGATTCCATGACATACTTGGCTCATACTAGTTGTATGTGTAAGTTGAAGGAGGCATTAGAAAACCTCCATGATACACTTGGCTCGTGAGGAAAGAAAGAGTGGGTCCTATGTTTATAGGGTGATGATGCACCATTGAAGGAAATTATTGGCAGTCTGATTGAATAGGGAATTCCATGGACGAAGCACTTAGTTAAACATTATGATCCATGTTCAACATGTTCATTTGGGAAAGGGTGGTCACATTAGAGAATTTTCCAAGGAAGACTTGATTAGTAACTAGGTGGAAAGTTGTATCATTGGGGACCTAGCGTAAAATTTCTCCATGGCCAAAGAGAACAAAGAAATGTAAAGGAAGGATGCCCCTCACTTCAAGAAGACCAGAGTTGATAGTAACTCCCCAATGAATCTAACAAAATGTAAATGAGTGACTACATTGGATCAAATTTAATAAGGAAAAACAAAAGGAGGAATCCTCACACTTGAAAGTTGGTGGGGTTGATGGGAATTGCCAATTAAGTCACCAAAATGTAAATGAGAGACTACACTAGATCAAAATAAGTAAAAATAAAAGAAACCTCATGGTTGAACAAGGGTAGGGTAGATGGGAACTCCCCAATGGAATTGCCAAAATGTAAATGAGTGACTACACTAGATCAAACGAAAGAAAAATAAAAGGAGAAATCCCCACATTGAAAAAGGGTTAGGTTGATGAGAACTCCTCAATGGATTTGTCATAATGTAAAACAAATGGCTATATTGTATCAAAAGAATGAAAAATTGGAGGAATCCACATGCTTGAAAAGGTTAAGGTTGATAGGGACTACCTCATGAAGTTGCTAAAATGTAGATGAGAAACTACATTGGATCAAAAGAAAGGAAAAAAGGAAGGAAATCCACACTTGAAAAGGGGGGTTGATGAGAACTCCATAGTGGAGTCAAAAAAATGTAATGCAATAGTTAAAGTGAATCATTGTGCTACCACAAAGGAGATGATTTTCCACCAACAAAGGGAGTGGAGGAAGAAGGGAGTGGAGTCGCCACCTAGTTTTGTGAAGGAAGTTGGGGGTTAGGGGAAATGGTTAAAGGAGAGAGGGAAGCCACTAGAATATTAAAATATGAAGTAATGTTCACCTAGGGTTTTGATTGGTTTTACATGATGCTCCACCCAAGGGAATTTTTATGTTATCCTTCTTGAATACCTCATTGAAAATTATCAAATTCAAACCCCATTACAACATTCGTACCTAATTTATCATAGTCATTTTCAAGGGAGCCTTCATCCTTTGTCAATCATAGCTTTATTCATGTCAACATCATCTCATGTTTTCCATAAATGTTGCATTACCTTGGTTCTCATTTCTCTCGATAATGATGAACCCTGGATAGAACAAAAAGAGTCATCATTACTCTCTGATTTTGTCAATCACCCTAGTGTTTGGCATCACCTTATCACATATAAAGAAGGATTTTAATTTATGTGTAATGTACCCCAACCCAACTGAGGCACATTACAAGCACAATACACATTAAAAATAAGATTTTCTACTTAATTAAATTCTTGTAGCTTTCCAGCTACAAATCACACACAGATTTAACCATTTGATTGATACCACAATTCTACATGCATCTAACAACATATATTAAAGCATGAATGCAATTGTTCAAGAAAACAACAAACATACAACATTCATATAAACCATTTTCACTGTGGAATAAACATAATGACACAAAAAACAATTACATGTTAACATTTAACCAACTAGTTGTGTACAAAGGATGAACCTCACAGCCATAGGCACTACTGTTCATTCTCTCTCAACAACAAGTCACCCCCGAGTTGAAGCTATGAGTCCACAAGGAGATCCATCCCTCTGATTATCCACTCTCCATGCAAAACATCCCCAAACATGGGATTCTACTCCTACATCAATTTCAATCCTCCAACTCTCTTCCACACAACTTGAATCGCCCAAGAAATGTAACCCCTTCATTTTCCTTAGACCCTCAGGTTGTACCATTCATTTATCAGGGCTTCCAACACTCTC